>JAXQQM020090803.1:0-36968 GCA_034641835.2 Pinus albicaulis | reverse complement strand
ATTTCCTTCTCTTGGTAACGAAATATTGGCAATTCCATTCACTGGTTGTAACTAAACTGATCAAGTTGGCTCTTGATGAGACCCCTTGCCTTTCAATATAATCTCAAGTCATTACCATGTTTTTGTAGAAAGTATTGGTAATGTCAGTGTAACTATTTTCCTATGAACATGGTAAACAAGCTCGTGATGAGACTTATTATCTTCTAAGCTTTAGTATATTTTTTGAATTACATTCTGAAAATTGAAAAGTTTGTCGGATGGGGTGAATCATTGGCCCTTTTCAGGGTTCTGGATGATAATCTTAGAGTTTAAGATTGTTTATCTGTAAAGAGTCTTTACTATGTTAAATATTATTTTCTTGACTAATAGTAGAGTAACCATACTTTATAAAAGTGAGATTTTATCAAAGAATAAATAACTTAAGTGGAATTAAATTTTTCAATGAAATAAAATCTATTTGAAATTTGAATTTTTCAATTATTTTCTTAACAATTCTTATTTATAGAAGTGATCATTCAAAAATATTCTCTGGGATCTTTATTTGAAAATCCAAAAATATGTACCATTCAACTTTTATTTTCCTAAGAAAAGAAAAGACAATAATATACAGGGAATAGAAGGGGTTACCTCCCATGAAAAATATTTCTTTAAAATTTTCCCATTTAGAGGCAAGGATTATTTTTTCCCTAATAAAGCTTGCAAGAAAAATGTTAATGGGCCTATTTCTTCTATGATTTGAAATGGTCCAGGCCACAGTCTTTGGAATTTGGTATGTTTACCTTTTTCCTCGTGTGCCTTATCCCATTTTAGTACCAGAACGCCAATTTGAAATGTTTTTGGAGTGACATAAGTTGTGTCAAATGAAGCTTTAAGTAACTGTTGATGATGTGCATGAGTAAATTTAGCTTTTTCTATTTCCTCTTCAAGTTTAAGGATTGAAATTTTCTTACTTGCAAAGAAGAACAGGGTAATTCATCAATAAATTGGACCAAGGCAAGAAAAGAAATAATTACATTAGTATGAAGGACAACTTCTTTCCCATAAACAAGGTTAGATGTATAAGTGTTAATGGAGGCCTTCTGAGTTATTCGATCTACCCAAAGAGTGAATATTAATGGTTTGTGCCAATTTCTTTGGTTCTAGTTAATAGTTCGTTTAATGATCCTAATAAGTTTTTTATTAGTTGATTCTTGATCAGGAGATCATGTGTTATGTTCAAAATTGAAAGTGCTCAAAACTGTACCGAACCTAAATGACCGGAAAGGTCTCGTTGTTTCAATTCTGGCGCCGTGAATGGTTCGAAAAACCGATGTCATATGAGGAAGATATCCCATTTTTTTCATTTTCCTAAATAGCTAAAATTTTTGTGACACGGTGACTAGGATGCCCAGTCAGCATGCAGGTACATTCAATAGGTGGCATATACTGGGAATATTCCTTTTTCTTATAACCAATCAGATCTCACCACATGGCTGATTCTAGGCCATTGATTTGGTTCTACAAAGTTTGTTTCTGGACCGTTGGATGGAGATGTATGGATTTTAAGTGGCACCATTGGATGGGTGACACATGGCAAGCTCGGAGGCTACCACATGTCCCCAGGAGGATTGATTAAAATTTTGGTGGAGTCAAGGGGGGGGATCAACCCCACGACCTCCGGCCTGCACGCCAAGACCTTTACCGTCTCTCATATACTTATATACTTTGTTCCTTACCTGTATAGTCCACCGCATTAATATAAGTTGTAAATGTTTCAATTTTGAGAGGGGGACCGCCAGTGGTCCCAACCTGCTGCTGGCCCCATTATATGTAATCACATGACTTCTAAAACTGCATCAACAAAACCTTCAAACCAGCGGTTAAAACAAACTTCTACTCTAGCAGTTTCAGTCGATGAGGTCACATGTCACGCGGTGACATTAAACTTCAATTGACTGTTCCGCAAGCCCTAACATGAAACTACCAACAATCCTGGTCACATGTTTATCTGTGGGGTTTACTCCAAGGTTTATGCCCACGGTTATACAAACTCTGACCTTCAGTATTAACGCTAAAAGCTATCACATGCGCAGAATGGAGACTATTACCATGATGGTTTTGGAAACAGTTTTTGAAACCTTTATCACTCCAGGTTCCGATCCATTCTATGGAGTTAATACAAAAAATTAAACCGTAGAGTTTAAGGCAGGGGGTCGGCATGTGACCACCCCTCCCTAACCATTTGCATTTAAAACAAATGGTTAATACCAATGGGAGTTTAGCGTTAGGCTAAAATTTAGGCATAATTTACCAAACTAACTACAATTAACTGTAGTTCTCCACTTTTAGTGTATATTTTCTAGTTGAGATTGGGAAAACACTTTGGGAGGTCAATGTTCGACCAATTTGGGTGAAACAAGAGTCTACCTAGACTAATTGGAGCATTCTGGAGCCACTGATGTAGAGAAAGCAACCATTAGAGGCTTGTAAAAACATGTATTTGCAATTTTGATCATATGACAAAGAGGGACATGCAATTGGGAGCTGGACCAATAGATGTATCCTAGGAGGGGTGAACTGCTTCATCATGCCTACTATTTAAAACTTATGTGTGATGTTTTTTCTCTATTATACACTGCTATACAATGTTATTTAGGCTTATTTTCATGCTTAAAACTCACAAATTCATCTATGTTTCATGGTTAAAATACTCATTCCTTAAGAAAACAAATGGAGACAAATTGTACATGTTTTTATTACTCAAAGGACACTTAGCACAACAAAACTAATACACTCCTTTCATATCAATTCTGCTAAACCATTTCTTTCAGGATAATAGTTAGCAAGATATTTGAGTTTAAAACCTCTTTTAATAGAAAATTATATCGTAGAAGCTCCTTAGAAATAAGATGCATTGCAAACATCAAAGCAGTAGGTAAACCAAATCTAGTTATGATAAAATGATCAATTAATTTAATAATATTCTCAGAGTTGGCTACTTTGGGTGGAATTTCTTCCACCCATTTGGTAAAATAATCAGTAGTTGTGAGGATATATTTATGCTATTTGGAAGAATTAGGAACAATCTCACCAATTATATCTAATCCCCATTGCTCTAATGGTTGTTCGATATTAACTGGTTGTAATGGAAAAGCTAGTTCCTTTGTCTTCCAGATGCACTTCAGCAGACTTTGCATTTCCTCGCATAATCATGAGCTTATTTGAATAGTGTTGGCCAATAGTAACCTACATGCAAGATTTTATGTGGTGTTATATTTCCTCCAAAATGTCCTCCAGCTGGTCCATAATGGAGTTCCTACAAGACTTTCTCTACTTCAGTTTTTTCCAAGCATTGTAATAACACAAAATCAAATTTCCTTTAAAAGATACACAATTGACCATTTTGTATTGCTTAGATTTCAATCTTAAAGAACGATTTTTTTAATAACTGAGCTGTGTGGGGGAATGTCCATTTTTAAAATAAAATTTAAGATCAACATATTGAGATTGAGCATTGTTGAGGCTTACCTCAGACACTTTTACATCATTACCCCAATCTTCTTTTGATGATAAATGAGATGCTCCTACTAACACTCTTCAAAAACCTTGGCCTCTAATAATTTTAGAAGGTCTACTTTCTACATCATATTCTTTCAAAGCAGTTACCCAGTTAGCCCTTTTCTCTCCTACCTCTCTTTGCATTAATAATTTCCTTACTACAGAGAATGAAATTATTATTTTGATATGAGTTTTGAGGAGAAATGGCCTAAAATGCTTTATAAATTTGAAGACAACAAATGCTTGTTTCTTAACAGACAAATATTTTAGTTCTGCACCTTGCAAATCGGAACTGTAAAATGATATCGATGCTTCAATTTGTTGGTCATTGAGTTGTGTCAAGATAGCATCATATGATGTATCTGATGAGAATGTATATAAAGTGAAAGGATTAATAAAATTAGCAGTCAAGATTGGAGCATTGATAATAGATTGTTTGATTAAATCAAATGTTTCTCTCTCATTATGTCCCCACTTGAATAGTGATTTTTTCTTAATCATTGATTGTAAATAAAAAACTATCTGCGAAAAGTCAGGGAAAAATATTTTTACAAACTTTATCTATCCTAGGAATGACTAAATAGTTTTCTTATTATGAGGAAAATTGATTCTTTTAATTTCTTCGATTCTTTCAGGATCAATATAGATAAATTTCTTAGACATGATGAATCCTAAAATTTTTCCTTCATCTAAAGCAAAATATGACTTTTTTGGGTTAAGTGAGATTCCATAATATTTGCATCACTCAAAGACTTTCTTTAGGTCATTTACATGATTGGTTGCTTGTCTAGAATAGACTGTGATTTCATCTAGATATTTCATCTAGATGTGTAACCAAGGACTCCATTTATTAATGAGTCCTCTAAATCAAGGTCCATGGCTCTTTGGAATGTGGCACCTCGCATTGATTAATGAAAAATGAAATTTTCTAATAGCATATGTTCCCTACTTAGTCCTAATGTCATTTTGACCATCATCTCAAGTGTACCAAAAGATTTTGGTTATATCCCTAAAAACCCATCTAAAAAAGAAATGAGTTAAAAACAAATATATTTTGGTAAAAGATTTGTTCCATGGTTGGTAATGGAAAGTTGTATTTATGACATGCTTTATTTAGATTTCTAAAATCAATACAAATCCTAATGTCACCATTTTTCTTCCTGACAGGAACCAGATTTGATACCCACTTTGAAAGTCTAACTGGAAATATGATTTTAGCTTTGAGGATCTTATTCAACTTTGTTTTAATTTTAATTTCAATATTAGGATGAATTTTCCTCAACTTTGTTGTATTGGTTTCTCATCTGAAATCATAGGGATAGTATGTTGGATGATAGAAGTGTCATATGTCTTGAGATCAGTATAATCCCAAGAAAAAACACTTTTGTAGGTCTTTAATGACTTGACAAATGATATTATTTCTTTAGAAGATAGACTAATACCTAAGTTGACATTTTGTGGTTTATCATCAGTTCCAAGATTTACTAGCTCAAATCTTAAAGTTGAACTTTCAGTTTTGGAATTAGTAACCTTCTTGAACCTATATTTTAAATCATAAAGGTCTTCAAGTTTGACAACTGATTTTGGTATTTGATTTTCATCTTGTACTTCCTTTATCTGAATTTCATGTTCATGCTCATCAAGGATTTAATTATCATAATATCCTTTAGATGTGAGAAAATCCATGATATCAAAATCATGATTAAAGACTCTCCAATTAGTAATATTATCAGGAATAGATGGTCTAAAAATCAACTCAATAGAAAACCTATCGGGACTAAATTCTTGAGATGGAATTAATTTCGATGCTACATTGGCCAATAAATCTACACTAGCATATTGTATTATGGGTACATAGGAAATATTAAAGGCTAATAAATGAGAAGTCAAATCCTGGACTAATGATTGATAATATTTAAGATGTCGAGAATGAAAATGGATTGTATTTCTTACTTGTTTTATAATGATTTCTGAATCTCCAAATACTTGCAGATATTCAATGCCAAGGTTAATTGCTTTATAAAAACATTGAATTAGTGCTTCATATTCTATTGTATTATCTGTGCATTTAAATTCTAGTTTGCAAGCTAGCATGTTCTTTTCTCCTTCAGGGCTTATCAAAATACAACCAACTCCTACACCATCTTCTGATTTAGAACCATAAAAATAAAGAATCCAAAATAAAGAATTAACTACTGGTTTATTTACAAAATCTTTACATTTAGAGGTGTTTGTTTGGGAAAATTTTTCAATTTGAGAGATAACCTCATTATCAAAGAAGAGTGATGGTCGTGCATTAAAGTTTCCAAGAAATGGTTATGTCGAGTAATTTCCAATAATATTATTATTGAATGCTACTAGCTCATTTATTCCTTCAAGATTAGTAACTGTATGTTTCATGAATTTCTTATGGTCCGAATTTGGTTTCGCTTTCCATTATAGGGTAGCCACATGTGTGACCATTCTGTTGCGAAATATCCATGAAGTTTCTCAAACCATTCCCTGCTTAATACTAAACCATAAAATTTAGGAATATCAGCTACCAATATATCAATTATCTGGGCAACCTTAGGATTTGATGATAATCTAATGGAAATAGAATTTATTTCTCCTACAACCTCTACTTTTTTATTATCGAGTTGTACTATATGAACAAGATAATTTTGAGTTATGTTCAATTTAGAACATACTAATTTCGGCATGATATTAGAGGAAGCCCCTGAATCAATTAAGCAATTATGGACATTCCTATTAAATATCTCATAGGTAAAGAGGAATGGAGGAGTATGAGATATGGATCGATCACCTATCATAATAAAATTTGTAGCATCTATTTTAGTTGAAGGAGAAGGAGGTTTACCCATATGATTAGCAACTTGAACTACTATCGGACTAGGTAAGGATGAAGCAGGAACTGCATTCAAATCTCTAAGTAAAATCTTATGTTGTTGTTTCAATTTAGTAAGTTCATGGATTGACATATTAGCCCTGGTCTTTTTCATATCTTCCACTATATTATATTCAATGCTGTCAGAGACTACCATTGTCTTTGATGTGGATGGAATATCTGAAGGAGGGGGGTTAGTTTGTGAAGCCTTGGATGTAGACTTCCTGATTACTATTTTTTCTTTAGTAGGAGTTGAATTTTTATATTTTTTATTAGGCTGTGCTGAATCGGTGGTATTCTCGCTTCTCGTACTAACAGGTAAAGCTTCATGTTATTCATCATTTGGTAATATGAAATCCCACAAGCCATTTCGTTATACTTCTTCTTCGACTTCAGTTTCTTCTTCTTCGGTATGCTCGTCATCTGTGTCTTTATCAGACTCGGCATTAGATATAATGTTGGGTGGTTGAGAAGTAGAAGACTGATTTTTCTTGAAGGTACTGAAAGTCTTCTTAGTACTAGAACTTTGAACAACTTGCTTTTTGATATCTGCCATTTCATTTGTCATGGTTTTTAGTACTTTCTGGAGATCTTCTAATCAAAAGGATCTTTTGGTGGTTTTTTCTTTGAATCATCCTTAAAAGATACTTTCTTGGATTTCTTGTATTCTTGAGAACTCTTCTTTTCAAGGGTTATAATTTGTTTCTCTACAAACAAAGCTTCCTTCATATTTTTTTCTAATGTAGCTAACTTCGCCTTCTCAACAAAAATGGCTATGTTAGAGGGAAGAGAAGAAATATACCACTCAATTTATACCTCAGCACCATGAGCTAATGTAGCAGGGATTTTTTTGAGTAATTTATTAAATATAGAATTGAAGTCTTTGATTTTCTCTCTTGTTTTAGCTTTGAGATTTGATAAGTTGTTGATGAGCGATGTAGTGGTTCGGTCATCTCCAAACTTAGCTAAGAATTGTTCTTCAAAAATATTCCAGCTGGTTATAGAGCGAGCAGGTAAGTAAAAATACCAGGATCCTATAGATCCTGTAAGAGTATATGGAAATAATCTAACTACACAATCTTCTTCAGTTACCTCTTTCAAATTGATGGATAACATATAATTATGGATATGTTCTTCATATGGAAGACCATCATCTGGATTGAATTTAGGTAACCATCTTTCATGGTATTTAGGAAGAGGATGAAGAGGAGCAGGCATTTATACAATGCCTGGATTGTTCCATGGTTGTACATTTGGTGGAGGTTGTTGGCTTTCCATTGGGCCTTGGGTGGAGGTGATGAGTGGGGTTCGAGTTGAATAAGAGGCAAGCTGAGTGCTAGAACTAGTTGAAGGTGAATTAGTTTGGGTATTGGAACTAGTTAAACTAATACTGACGGTTGGAATAGAATTTTTTGAAATGATTGAGGTATTGGAGATGAATGAGATGGATTATTGGATAAGACCTCACTGGTGGATGACTCTGAATTAGTATTCTTTATTTTCCTTTGAGAAGTATCAATAGGAAATTCAAAGGGAGGGATTCATGTCTTATGATTTTCCAATTGAGTTAATGTTCATCTTGGTTGTAAAGAAGACGAAAAATTAATATCAGATGTTTGAGAAGTTTCAGGTTTTTATACAGAAATGGATACTCTCTCTAACTTTTCTATCAAAGACTGAACTTCTGGGGAATTATGGTGATAATCTAAAGATAGTATTGGTTGAGTTTCACTAGGAGACTTAGGAGAATGATGTTCAACTTCATATCTTAATGATCTAGATATAGATAATGATCTAGAAGTTGGTGAAAATATAGAGGAAGAGTGAATTTTAGATCGGATTTTAGATTGATCAGATCTCTTTTCCATTCACTGAGGTTCGAGCCCTCCTTCTAGTGCCAAAAATTTTGAGGCCTCGGAATTCTGTTGCAACAACATGGGGGAAACCCACCTAGTTTGGACCTTAGAGCAAGTCCTTTTCGGTTTGGTGTAGTGGCTCTTACTGGGGATAAAGGGACCAGTTTCCCAATAAGGATAATGAGGGTTTGTTTTTTTATAACATGCAAATGGAAAAATGATTTACTCTATCATATGTAGTGACTGAATATCTATTCTAATATATACCCAAGAGTAATCATTTTTTAATGTGATCTAGAAGGACATCTCTCAAAAATTGGTAATGAATATTATTCAATGGTTGAAAGAGATGGAAATTATGTAAAAATTATTATTTTGACAAAGTAGTTTAATCAAAACAATTGTGAAATATAAATCGCATTCTTAAGTTTGATCATATATGAGGTAAGTAACCATAGATAAATATCAATACAAAAGTGCATTTAACATTTACTTATGAAAAAAACTTTCATATATAATACAGATAAAAGATGACTGTCAATTCAAGAAATAGAATTCAACATAACATGTAGAAATACCATATATGTGTTTTTCTACTCATCAAATTGATAGTAGTGGCTGCACCTCTTCAAGTCAAAGAAATTCAATGAGTACAAAAGTGAAACTTCAGTTAAACAACTTCAATATTAAGAGAAATCAAACTTTGTTCCATTAATTCATCAAGGCATTCACAAACATACAGAATTGCATTCCTTTGCAAATGTTTTTGACAAATTTTTGGATGCTTCTCTAAATGCATGAGAAGGGTTTAAATACTAAACTGAATAGCTCCAAAATACATTATTACATAAAAATTTGAGGACGTTTCAAACAACCTTCCTCGTAATAAGTGAACTAAACTACAATCTAGAAATAAAAATGAAAATATTACTTAAGATGGTTGATATTATTTAGTCATTTGATCTCTAAGGTGGCAAATATCTACCATTGGCTTAAACTAAGTTGGTTGTGTGATCTTGGATGTGACCTGGTGATCCAGATGGATATTTGTGGCCACCCACCTATTCCACTTGGGGCCCCACCATTGTCTCTTTCATTTTTTCAGTTTCGACACAACTTACTATTTTTGGCAGTTTTTCGGGTCTTGAACTTTCGGAGTCGTTTTGAGGCCCTAAAGGATGTTTTTTGGGAAAATCAAGGCCCATATTTTTGGCACCTAATCTCCTAGGGTTAGTGTTTTTTATGTTTAGGTTTTTCCATTGTTTTTGAATAATAAATAGGCCCTTGAGCCTCATTGTAACTGAGTTCAGAGGCCTGTAGCCACCACATCTCTTCTCAGAGATAAGCTACCAGCGCCCTAGCTATTTTATTTCTATTCTATCTTTAAGAAAATTTTAGTTCTTTGATATTATTAAATGAAGTGTGATTTATGCTGCATATTTGTATTTATGGTTACATGTGTATTATTTTGCGTTCCTGCATAAATCTGGATCAGTGGTATCAGATAAATCTATTTTTTCTCGATCCTTATTTTCATGTCCCCAATGAGGTCATTGTATAAGGATTTGGGGCTCAATCTCATTGAACCTTTGCAAGATCAGCTTCGCAAACCTTGACGGCTGCCCATGGGGGACGAAAAGAAAGATGAGTGAGCAGGAGATTCTATCAAAATATTTCTCAAGGAGGCCCTCGAAAAACAAAGGAACGCGATGATGGATAAATTTTCCCAAATCCTTCAACGACTGCCCACAAGCGGCGCATCTGCATCCAACAACCACTATGGAGGCGCGACTCCCTTTAAGGTACAAGTAAAATTTGACATTCCCATATTTGAGGGTCAAATAGATGCAGATGCTGTAGATAGATGGTTGAATCTATTAGAAGGATATTTCTCGGTTCATCACTTTTCCGACCGGGAGAGGATTATTTTTGCACTCCTCAAAGCTACCCTCCATGTCAAGGACTGGTGGGAAACCTACTATGAGAAAAAGGATGAGATAGAACCCTCTATATTCTCAGTCGTACCCACTTGGAATTCTTTCCGATATGCCATCAAGGAACAATACTATCCTGTGGGGAGCTATGAGGACAAGTACATACAATGGACCACACTGTGGCAACAAAGGGATCAAGATGTGCATGAGCTAATGAATTTTTTCCATACTGATTCGGAGAAACATTTGGTGCTAAAGTATCACAGCTGTCTACAGAGATACATTCAGGAGGAAATGGAGTTCCTCGACATCTCCTCGCTTGGTATGCCATATCGATATGCTGCCAAGATTAAGCAAAAATTCAAGTAGAAGAGGCGAGACTTTGAATCTTTGAATCAAAAGCAAGGGAAAGGTGCCCACAAAACGTAGAACAAAAGACAAAGCCAAGGCATGGTGGCCCAAGACAACCTGCCAAAGCCCCAAGAAAAGAAGGACACTACGAAGCCAAAGAAGGACATGGGAAAGTGGTGTGAGTTACCTAAGAGCTCCAGTCACAATACAAGTCAGTATCAGGCCAAGCAGTCGCTCATGGCTGAGATGAGGGCTACTAAATTAGATGCATGCTCTGACTCTGAATCAGAACCTAAAAATGAGAATGAAAAAGGGAAATAAATTATTGATGTAGAGCCCAATGCCAATGTTGTCACTGCGAAGATCCAGAAGGAGGAATTGGAAGATCCAGAGGAGGTTGAACATCTCTTCCACTCCCAGATGTGGGTAAAGGGTTCCCTACTACAGTTCGTTTTCGAAAATGGGAGCCAAAACAACCTCATTTCAACAGATTTCATGAAGCAGTTGGGCTTTCCAACCATAGCGCACCCATAGCCATACACCACCAGGTGGCTTCACCAAGGACGAGATCTCCATGTCAGCTAATAGTGTCACCTTCCCTATGGCATCAAGCCCTTCACGGATGAGGTATTATGTGACATTTCTCCCGCAACCTTCATGAGGCTGATGGATGACATCTTGAGGCCATTCACCAACTTATTTGTAGTAGTGTACTTGGATGACATTCTGATATTCAGCCAGACTTGGGAAGAGCACCACCACCACATCCGACAAGTCCTCCAAACACTATGGCAACACAAGTTGGGTGCCAATTTGGAGAATTGAACTTTTGGCATGACCCAAGTTCAATATCTGGGATACATTATTGATGAAAGGGGGGTGCATGTGGATCCAACTAAGATCCAAGTCATTCGATATTAGCAAGCCCCAACCACTCTAATAGAGCTTTGCAGCTTTTTGGGTCTTGCTAATTTCTACCACAGGTTCGTGTTGGGATTATCTCATATCACTTGGCCCTTGAGTCAAGTCACCAAGGGAGGAGCGAGAGAAAAATTCTTTTGGTCGGAATCTCATAATAAGGTGTTCATAGAATTGAAACATCGCCTCTGTTCTACCCCAGTGCTAACATTACCAGACTTGCAACAACCATTTGCGATCAAGACATATGCCTCTGACTATGCTATTGGGGCAGTTATTACTCAATAGGGGCATCCAGTGGCATATCATAGTGAGACATTTTCTGACACAGTTCGCAGGTATCCCACTTACGAAAAATAAATGTATTCCATTGTGCAAGCTTGTCGACAATGGAAGCATTACATTTTCGGGAAGGAAATAATCATCCACATAGACCACCAACTTCTGCAGTTCATACAGACATAAAGGAAGTTTCAAAATGATCTCCATCATAATATATCCACATATCTGCAACAGTTTAATTTGAGCATCAAGTACAATAAGGGTAGCACCAATAATGTTGTAGACTACCTCAGCCGACCACTGATCATGGCACTAACCACTGTTCTCAACTCTTATGGGCACGACACTTCTGAATGGCCACTTCTTTACAAGATCGATCCAGAATTCAGCTACACATACAAGGCACTCTTGGGGGGTACAAAGTTCCATATCTTCACCTCCAAGATGAACTGTTATTTCACCTGGGACACCTTTGTGTTCCTTCAAGTGAGCATGCGAAGATGATATGGGAAGCACACTACAGTCGAGTCGTTTGGCATTTCGGCGTCGAGAAAATAGTGGCAGTACTGCAGAAGTATTTCTATTGGCCGAACCTTCAACATGATTTCGAGAAGTACATCAGATCATGCACTGCTTGTGCCATTGCCAAACCAAACATCAAGAATCAAGGCCTCTATACTATGCTACCTACCCCTATTCAACCTTGGGAATCCATCTCAATGGATTACATGTCAAACCTTCCTTCTACCAAACATGGAAACGACTGTGTTTTCGTGGTCATCGACAAATTCTCGAAGATGGCCATTATGGTGACCTACAAGAAGAATATCACAGCAGAATCCACTACTAACTCTTCTTTGAACGTGTGTGGGTGCACTTTGGGATCCCACGGTCTATCATATCAGATCACGACAACAGGGTCCTCAGCAAATTTTGGTCCAGCCTCTGGTCAATGTTGGACACCAAGCTCACCAAGTCCACAACTTTCCATCCCCAAATTGATGGCTAGAAAAAGGTCGTCAACAGGACGATTATACACATTATGCACATGTACAATTCAAAACATCCACGCACGCAGGATGAGAGCCTCCATTATGTACAACACAGTTATAATCGGGTTCTTCACAGCTCAACTGGCCATAGCCCCTTTTAGTTTGGCTTGGGTTCCAGCCACTATGCCCCATTGACGTATCCATGCCATTTGTGGTTACTCAGGCCAATTCAGCTCATGTCCTATCTGAAGCTGACAAAGCGAACAAATTCATCGAGCACATTCATCACATCCACCAACAAGTTCATGACATATTGGATAGATCCAATGCTAAGTACAAGCAATGACATGATCAACATTGGGTACCACACAACTTCCAGGTGGGAGAAAAATTGTGGCTACATTTGCAGAAGGAGCACTTCATTGGACCCCACCACAAGCTTCACCTGCTCCGATATGGGTCATACACCATCACCAAGGCAGTAGGGAACAATGCCTTCAAGCTCAGTATTCCACCATTCCTTGGTCTACACCCAGTATTCAATGTAGACCACCTTTGTCCCTACCTCCCACCTCTATTCGACACCTCTGACATTGCAGAAGAACTCACACCAAAAGAGTTAAACCTAGACTGCATGGAGTAGGCTACCACAGACTGTATCATGGACATGCAAATCAAAAACACTCACTGACAGAAGATCCAACTGTATTGGGTTGTCAAAGCTAGCCAACTCCTGCAACAAGACAAGTGGTTCACCAGGGACCAATTTCACCAGAAGTTTCCTCATCTCATGGATGAGCTCAATGCAATGGGGACCATTGCTTCCTAAGGGGGAGGAATGATCCAGTGGATATTGGTGACACTCACTTATTCCACTTGAGGACCCACCATTGTCTCTTTCTGCCCGCTCAAAAGCACCCATTTGCCTGCGCTTGTCCCGAACTTCTAGAGCCGTTTTGAGGCCCTGTTAGTATGAATCTTTTGTCGTAAAAGATCACTTTAGCTATGCATAAAAAATAGCCCTAACATCGATTATGGCTGCCAAAAATCTTTAAATATGCAATTAGATGATCCAAATAATATTGCACAAATCCAGATCTAAGCATAAAATATATTAAGCAGATAAAGTAAAATATGGCTCCATGCATCCAATAGACAAGGCAAGAATAATGTATTTGAAAGAATTTTTGTATTATATTAAAAAGGGGGCACCTGAGAGGAAAACAAGAAAGGTGTTTTCTGGTTCTCCTCAATGGGATGGGTTCTTGAAAGTCCTCAGCATTTCAGATCTAAAATTCCTCTCTCTTATTGGTGTAGAAAAACCCAGACAAACATAGAACTCAATGGGAGCTCACAAGGCAAAAATGGAAAATGGTGACCAAGAGTAGATCCAGAGTGATCTAATGCAATGGAGGTGACTAATGAATGGGGAAAACCCTTCTATTTATAACAAAATATTAGGGTGGTCTAGAACTCGGTGCATGAATAAAATATTATTAATCGAATTCTAGAACCACCCTTTAGGAATATTTTATTATATTTGTTGGAGGGAAAAGGATTTTTGACTTGGGTCAATTCCTTTATTTGTAAATAATAAATAAACAAATTATTTATTTATCATTTTAGGGAAATGATGGGAATATAATTAAATAAATAATGGTTTATTTAATTATTTATGGATGATTTAGTCAAATTTAACTAAGAATATTATTTAAATAATGATTTAAATAACTTATTCTTAGGAAATAATTAAATAAATAAGGATTTATTTAATTAATTTACTTGTTTTGGGTTAAATATGACCGGGAAATATAAACAAATAAGTTATTTCACATGGTGAAAGCAATTTTACTTAGGGTAAAATTGGTCTTACATGGTGTACTTGGGTTCATCTAATAATAATAGGTTAGATGACCAAAAAAATGGTGTAACAGATTACCCCCCAACGTATGAGTGTTAGGAGCAAATCGTATGACCGAAGTACGTTGTAAGAACTCAATCACTAGACATCAAGAGGGAAGTGAGAGAGAGAAATGTAAGGTAGTCTAATGTGCTAAAGGACTAGACCCTGAGGAGACGAGACTTACAGGTGCAACAAGTCTCTAGTTTATGAAATGGTACCTCTGCTAAAGGCGGCGGGGGAGGCATACCTATGCCCGCTGAGACAAAGTACAAAGAATAGGAAGTCCAGTAAACAAAGAACCGAACCATGAAGAATATGCTGGCGTAAATAAGAGCCAGAAAAATAGACTAATGGATCTCACATACATGTTATTCCTAGAATGACCGTCAGGACTCATACAATAAGATTTTAGTACATGAGATTCAAATGCGCCCAAATGCCCCCTACACACGAGGAAGGGCTCACAAAATCTGACTAATACATGCAAATCGAAGAGGCGCTGCAAGCGGCTGAGGCCAATATCATCAAATGGGAGGAGCTGCATCAAGGGTTGAAGTGAATAAGTCATCCGGGCATGTGGGGGGCTACCTGCAGGGCCACCCCCTCATGAGGGTTGAGACATCTCACACACACCCGGGAATCACCAATAGTTGTTGCTGCATCACTAGACTATCAAGTGTATAGATCACGATCATGCTGAAAAGAGCTCGAACCAAGGTACACAGCCCCCGAGACCTGGCTTCTGGAGTAAATGAGTTGACGTCAACAGAAAGAGGTCTGCCATAGGTGAGGTAATAAGGAATGCCCAACTAAGGCGCGAGAGAAAATAGTAGAGCGACAAACAGACGGACAGTAATGATGATAATGAAATGTGGGATGATCCAAAGGGGACCATAAAAAACATGAGTACAAAATGGTATCTCATGACAGAAATCGACACGAACAGGAATGAGTATAGAGGCAAAGTGGTGCCCCCAATGAAATGTGTTGTAAGTGAGAAAATCCGATTTTGAGGAGAGGTGAAGTAATGCTTCGTGGACAATAGGTGTCCTGGTGAAGGAGAAAAATGTGATAACAACAAATGTTGGCTATCTAAAAGAAAATAAAACATGCATTTCAAATGGGAAATGCTAAGGGTAATATCTCTTAAGATATAGTGCATTGCGAGGACTAGGAAGGATGTGGCCTTCAAAGTCCTCTAAAAGATATGCCCCCTTACCAAGGTCTTTACTGATAATGTAAGGACCTAGCCATAATGAGTCGAACTTCCCATGACCGAGGTTATCGTGGGCCTGGTCATATACTAGAACAAGGTCACCTTCATGAAAGGTACGAGGGTGGAACTTTCGGTCATACTGAGCTTTGGTGCGCTTTTTGGTCGCTTCAAGAGTTTGTAATGAAACACGACGGTCTTCAGAGGCGCGCTCGAGCATGATAAGTCGTTGTTCTAGAGGTTGGGTATCAGGGAGAAGTTCGACGACCAAGTGAAGGGAAGGGATTTCACACTCGATTGGTAAGACTGCCTCCTTGCCAAAGACAAGGTGGAAAGGAGTGAGACCGGTGGTGGTTTTAACAGAAGTACGATAAGCCCACAAAGCAGGGAAGAGCATGAGATGCCAATTGGTTTTGTGCTTATTCACCGTTCGTTGAAGCATGGTCTTAAGAATTTTTTTGACCGCTTCAACTTGGCCATTACCTTGGGGGTAATAGGAAGATGAATATTGGTGCTCAAAACCCAATAGGGAGGATAGCTCATGCCAAATCTGATCTTCAAAATGTCGGCCATGGTCAGAGACTAACTGTTTTGGAACTCCGAATCGAGCAATGACGTGGTTAAATAAAAAGAGGGTTGCAGTGGCTGCCGTATTGTTGAATGTTGGCACAGCTTCGGCCCATTTAGTGAAATAGTCAACCGCCACGATGATATATTTGTGGTTACCAGCAGATGGAGGTCGACATTCCATAAAGTCAATGGCCCATTTACAAAAAGGACCAGCTGTGACGACAGGATTGAGAGGAGCGGGAGGAGCTCGCACCTTGGGGGCGAAATGTTGGCAATTGGAACAGTGTTTGACTGCTTCAATGCAATCACTGAAGAGAGAAGGCCAAAAATACCCAGTTTGCATGATTTTTTGGGCGGTGGTGAGGCCAGAGAGGTGGCCACCACAAGCGCCGCTATGACAGGCATTGAGGACTTGTTCAGCTTCAGTGTGTGTGAGGCAACTACGAAGGACATTATCTACTCCACGATGGTAAAGATCATCTCCGATTAGAAGGTAGCGAGAGGCTTGGTGTCAGATACGTTGTCGAGCATCACGATCAAGATGAAGGGCAAACTTTTGGGTTCGCAAGTAAGTAAGGATGTCACCGTACCAAGGATCGTCGGTGGTGATGGAAAATAAATGTTCATCGGGAAGAGCATCATTAATTGGAGTATCTTGCGTCCCGGTAGGCAAATCAGAAATGAGTTCAGCGAGGACTAAACCTTTCTTACTTTTTGGAGTGACAAATTCAAGGTCGAATTCTTGGAGGATAACGACCCAACGAGCGTACTTCCCAGTGAGGATGTGTCGACTCAATAGGAAAGCCATGGGGTTGGAATCAGTCACAACCTTGGTGGAACACATGAGGATATAATGACGCAGTTTTTGGAACGACAGCTAGTGCTAATTTTTCTTCATGTGAGTAGGACACAGGTGGACCGGCAAGGTTCTTACTGACATAATAGATCACATGTTCGATACCGTTATCATCCTCTTGGATAAGGATACCAGCAACTGAATAGGTAGAAGCGGAGATGTATAGGATGAAATCTCGGTCAAAGTCAGGAGGAAGGATCAAGGGAGCGGATGTGAGAGCATGCTTGAGGGCATAAAAAAACTCTTGAGCCTAGGTATCCCAGACAAACGGGGTGTGAGATCGAAGAAGTCTAAGGAGGCCGTGTGCGGTGGTGGCATAGTCAGGAACGAATCGGCGAAGAAAATTAGCTTTACCTTGGAGACTTTGTAGCTGGCATAAGGTACAAGGAATAGGAAGTTCAAGAATGGCTTGAACCTTCAAAGGGTCGAGAGTTATCCCGTATTTAGATACTATGAAGCCGAGGAGACGACTGGCGGGAACACAGAAGACACATTTCAATGGGTTAAGGCGGATGTTATACTTGCGACATCGGAGAAAAATGGTACACAGATCATGAAGGTGTTGCGCCCGATGTTTAGAACGTGCGGTAAGGTCATCTAAATAGGCAAGGATAATATGAGCTAAGTCATGGAAACAATAAGACATGGCTCGTTGAAAAGTGGCGCCGGCGTTTTTAAGGCCAAATGGCATGACTCGGTATGCGAAAGTGCCCCACGGACTAATGAACGTGGTTTTAAGTTGATCAGCACGACGGATAACGATTTGGTTGTATCTGGAGAAGCCATCCATAAAGGATAGAATCTCGTGCCCCGCACACTCATCAATGAATTGGTCAATAAATGGTGTGGGGAAGTTGGCTTTGGGACAAGCTTTGTTCAGATCGCGAAAGTCGGTGCAAACATGAATGGTGCCTTGTTTTTTGAGGATGGGAATTGGGTTAGACACCCAAGTGGTGTATTCGATGGGGTAAATGAAACCAGCCTGCCGGAGCTTATCGATTTCAGCTTTGATGGCTTCACGTCTAGAGGGATGGACGGGTCTCAACTTTTGACAGATCGGAATGGCATCAGGCCATGTGTCGATGTGGTGTTCGACAATGGCAGGATCGAGTCCAGGCATTTCTAAGTAGGACCAAATGAAAATATCATGAAATTATTTGAAGAGTTTGGTGTAGGATTCAATTTCTTCCGGAGTGCATTGGGCGCCCATGGTGATATGTTCTTCGAAACCTGGTTTGACAGAAATGTCTATTTTGATGGTAGGAGAGATATTAGCCATATTGCCTTGTTTGAAAGCGTCAGGTGCAGGGATGGGGTTTTTGAACCAATCAATTTTATCGGGAATGAAGTCTTTAGATTCGAGAGCATATTGGTCATGGGATTGGTGTGGGAGGAAATATGCACGATGGTGCATATCGTCCCATGGAAAATTAGGTTCGGTCATGGCTTCCATGATGTCTTCATCGGACTGAAAGATGGGAAGAGTGGGTGGAATAGGAGGATCTAAGGAGGTAGAAATATGAGACACCTGATTTTGAGGGGAAGAGCTCACATGCGTGTCAGCATGAGGGGTGACAACGGAGCAAGCAGATGAGTGGGTAGGTGAAACATTGGGGGAAGGCACTAAGGGGTCGGTTGCCGAGAAACACGGTGATGAGGAAAGGTAGGAAATAGTGGCTGAAGGTTCGGTCATTTCAGTATCAGGATGAGAAATGGTGATCGGGGTAGACAGGTGGTCTGGTGTTAGTGAAGAAGTATTATGGGCAAGTGCGGCTTCGAATTGGCGGTCTGTGGCTAAAGAAACACGATACTCGTAAAGGCGAGGGCAAAGATGGGTATAATGTCCATGGAAATTGCACAGAGAACAAGGGTGATTGGTGCGCAAGTGTTTAAGTTTCGGAAGGGAATCAGGTATGGTTACATAGACTTCAGGAATATCAGATTCCGGAAATGTTTCATTGACCATGGTTTTGAGATGAGGTAATTCAGGACAGGTATGGGTAGCATGGCTGACAACATCGCACAAGGAACACTGGATGGGATGCTTTGGAGGTTAAGGAGGAGTAGAGGTTGTCGGGGAAACCTTGTCCTTTGATGCCTCCCTACGAGTGTTGCTATGGTTACCCGACATGGTCGCAACAGGCGGTGGTTTCTGATGAGGGGACTGAGGTACTGGTGTAGCGGGAGAAGCTATGGGTATCAGTTGAATTGGGGTCAAAGCAAGATAAGGTTTGGGTTGATCAGGAAGGGTAGTGGCTGGGGGGTCTAGGTACCAGACGGGTATACCCAAGGTCAAGTTGGGGAGGGATAGGGTGGCCAAGATAGGGACGGAATGAGCTCTAGGAGGGAGAGCAAGGAAAGTAATCTGACCAGCAGGGAAATGGCCAGGAGGAATGGTCGGGGGAGGAGATTCTGGAGGAAGAAGGTTGGCTAGCGGGGGCGAAGGGCTAGGATCTGGTGGGGTTAGGTGAGGGTGTGGTTTCTTACTAGCCAAAGTGGGCTGTGAAAGGTCAGCCCAAGAAGATTGCATCATGCAAACATTCGCCATGCTAGGGTCAAGTACGAGAGGAGGGTCTAAAAAGGTTCCAAGCAAGGGAGAGTCTTTATAGATGCCAGGGGAAGCACTGGTCAAAGAATCAATAGTTTTCTTATTGGTGACAGTGGAGATGGTGGACTCAGGGGAGGTCTGAGATTTTGGTTCATGGTACGTCAACTGGTTAATGGTGAAAATCTTGCCATTATGAGGGAAGAACATCTTGCAGTGGACTGCGGATGGGACGACAGACATGGCATAGGTGTAACTACGCCCCAAAATAATGTTGTAGTCAAGAGGGGCGTCGATAACTTCAACGTTGACACAAAAAATCTTGCCTGCAAGGGTGATAGGATAGTTATGGAATAGGCCAATGTGTTGGGAGGCATGGCCATCCCATGCACGAAGGGTGATTGTGGAAGGAACTAGCTTAGGGGATCCAAGTTATTTCCAAACCGAAGCGGGCATCACACAGGTAGATATCCCTCATCAATAATACACCGAGTGACATTGGCATTTTGGATTTTGACTGGGATTTGGAAAGCAACAGAAGGAGGAAGAGGGGGATGGTCTGACTGACGGGCATCGAAAACAATCAATTGGTCATCAGCATGATCTACAACACCCACGGTAGATAGTAGAGCCTTCATTTGAGAAGGACATGACTGGAGGAGTTCCAATGTTGAAATGGCGGCAGGAGATTGTGCCAGCTCATCTACTATGTTGTATGAATGGGCAACCCAACCAGAGGAAACATTTCGGCATAATGGGCCCTTAGGAGTCTTGATATGAACCTCAGCATTGGGCGGAGGGATTTTCAAGTGTCCATTGGATGTCGACAGAGGCTCTGTAGGACCTGAAGATGGGGACTCGGAGACAGATGGAACGAGAGGTGTGGAATACTGACGGGACCGAGTTTGAAGGTTGAGGTCGACGGTGAGAGGTTGGTAAGAGGCCATCATGAGGATTTGGTAATCGGAGGAACCAGAAGGGGAAGGTTGAGTGGTTACTGGGGCATGAGGTGGTTGAGTGGCCACGAATCCTTGTTGAGGGAAAGGATCGGTAAACACAATGGGTTGAGAAGTAGCCAGTTTGGGAGGGACAGTAGGGGAGGAGTGTTGTCCCCGCACAGTGGCCTGAGACTCCCACATCTACTGCATTTGTGGTAATAAGGGACAATCGTGAGTGTAATGACCATAAACACCGAAACACGAACATGGCTTATTGGTGTGAAGCGGCCTGTCAGGCTAGGGTTGAGAGCCCTGTGACTAGTTGGCAGTGGTAGAGTCAATACTTGAAGGATTGGACCCACGGTTTCCAGAAGCAGGTGGATTGCCTTTCCTCTTTCTTTGAGAAGGAAGAAGATTATTTGCCCACTGCTACGCAAATACTTGCCCTGGAGGGAGTAGTAAGTGCGATTGCGGGGGTGGAGAAGGCAAGGGAGTGGGAGGTCCAAATGATGGAGGAGCTGGGACACCAGGCTGTGGGTAAGGATAAGGGTTAGGATGGGAAACATTGAGGTAGGCAAGAGTGGGGGCAAAAGGAGGAGGCATGTCGTATCCTAGATACATACTACCTGGAGGGGGAAAAGTGCCGGAGGTGTTGGCCCCTCCTGGAGGGAAACCATAGTCCAGAAGAGGTTGAGCAGAGGTATGCGACAGATCTCCAATGATACCGTCGACAGAGTGAGATGCCCCCAAGGCATTAGGGCCACCGGGTTTGGGGAGGTCAGGAAAGACGGTATAAACATAACCAGATTGAGCATAGATAAGGTCATATTTCAGGGCTATTTGGAGGGCGGCTTCTTTAGTTTGAGGGAAATGGGATGCGACATCTTTGCCAATGGGAGGTAAAAGAGAGCGAAGTAATTAGTCCATATAAACTTGATCTTCAAAGGGAGGAGCGCGACATAAGCTCCATCTTCGTCGCCATTCCTAGACATGAGCAGAAAGGCAGGTCAAAGAGGACTGATGAAAAGAAGTCAAGAGTTCAGTACCCGTGTCGTATTGGAGAGGGAGCTGGAAATAAGATAAAAAGGCTTGGGAAATGGTCACAAAGGAGGTATGGGAAGAGGTGGCTTGATCAACATACCATTTAGAAGCTTCACCAGTAAGCGTGCGTTGGAACAATCGAATATGAATGGAGTCATCGGTGATGGAATTAGAGGAACACCACATGTGGAAAGATCGTATATGGTTGGAGGGATCTTCACTAGCAAGGCCTTCGAACTTGGGAATGTCGGAGGGGAGCTTGGTTGGCATAGCAGGCCAACTGACATCGTGGCGAATAGGAACATTGATTAGCTGATTGAAGTCGGGGAGACTGAGGCTGGCCATATAAGGGAGAAATGGGGCAGTTGAGGTAGCTCTCGTAGTGGTTCCACTGGAAACGGACCCAACAGTAGAACTGGGGTTAGCGCTAGGTCCTGAACTAGACATGGTGAAGGTAACAGGAGGAGAACCAGGAGTAGGGGGAGAACCCAAACAATCAGAGGAAGAGTCGGAGTGTGGACTCTCGGGAGGAATTACTCAATGACGACGGGAAGGAGGAAGTCGACCAACCGTAAACTGAGGGTGAAGGCCAAGAAGTCTCTGGGAAAAATGCCTTGGAGGCGCAATGATGATGGGAAGAAGAAAACCGACAGGGGCAGTTAGAGGAAAAATCAAGTGAGGTCAATGTCGAAACAAGGGCAGAGAGGTGCAGTGTCAATTGATTTTAAAGGCTTTTCCAGGCGGTGTTAACCAAGCTCTTCTTCACTTAGGGTCAATGTGTGGCGTGCATTAATTTTAATTGTTTAAACCCAGACGTTTTTAGAGTAAAATAAAAAGTGTGCTGCGTAACTAAAAATAAATCTGCAGTAAATAAGACTGAAAGAACATAAAATTAACAGCTAACAATGCATAAATCTAACCCAAGAAGGTGGGTCTCTCAAAACTAGTCTATAAGGCCAGGTCGCAGTTTTTGGGCTGATAAGTGCGACCTGCAGATTCGGGTCTCTCAGCGGCAGATTTCAGAAAAATTTGTCGTCTCAGCTGTGGCTAATGTCGGTCACCTGCGCAGTGAAGCCAGAAACACATGGAAGTTAAAAAATTTAATGTTTGAGGGTTTTAGAGGTGAAAAGCACCATAAAAATAGGAAAAACATAAAATGGAAGAGAAACCCTAGGTTCTGAAACAGCTGGATATGCAGGAAGATATAAAACGACAGTGGTCACAAAATAAAACCCGTGCGGAGTCGCCAATTGTTAGTATGAACCTTTCATCGTAAAAGAACACTTTAGCTACGCATAACAAATAGCCCTAACATTGATTATGGCTGCCAAACATCTTTAAATCTGCAATTAGATGATCCAAATAATATTGCACAAATCCAGATCTAAGCATAAAATATATTAAGCAGATAAAGTAAAATATGGTTCCATGCATCCAATAGACAAGGCAAGAACAATGTATTTGAAAGATTTTTTGTATTATATTAAAAAGGGGGCACCTAAGAGGAAAAAAATAAAGGTGTTTTCCAGTTCTCCTCAATGGGATGGGTTCTTGAAAGTCCTCAGCATTTCAGATCTAAAATTCCTCTCTCTTATTGGTGTAGAAAAACCCAGACAAACATAGAACTCAATAGGAGTTGACAAGGAAAAAATGGAAAATGATGAGCAAGAGTAGATCTAGAGTGATCTAATGCAATGGAGGTGACTAATGAATGGGGAAAACCCTTCTATTTATAACAAAATATTAGGGCGTTCTAGAACTCGATGCATGAATAAAATATTATTAATCGAATTCTAGAACCACCCTTTAGGAATATTTTATTATATTTGTTGGAGGGAAAAGGATTTTTGACTTGGGTCAATTCCTTTATTTGTAAATAATAAATAAACAAATTATTTATTTATCATTTTAGGGAAATGATGGGAATATAATTAAATAAATAATGGTTTATTTAATTATTTATGGATGATTTAGTCAAATTTAACTAAGAATATTATTTAAATAATGATTTAAATAACTTATTCTTAGGAAATAATTAAATAAATAAGGATTTATTTAATTAATTTCCTTGTTTTGGGTTAAATATGACTGGGAAATATAAACAAATAGGTTCTTTCACATGGTGAAAGCAATTTTACTTGGGGTAAAATTGGTCTTACATGGTGTACTTGGGTTCATCTAATAATAATAGGTTAGATGACCAAAAAAATGGTGTAACAGCCCTAAACAATGTTTTTTGGGAAAACCGAGAGTGACATCAATTATGTTCCTCACATTAAAATTTTTAGTCCTTGGATAGATCTTTATAACGAGATATGGTGCATGTCAAACGAAGATCGTATGCCAAAGTTACACCCCAGGAAGTTGAAACACCAATTTACCCAAAAGAGGCCCATAGTTTTGGCGATTCATCTCATAGAGTTAGGGTTTTGTATGTTTAGGGTTTTCCGTTGTTTCTAAATAATAAATAGGCTCTCGAGCCTCATTTTAACTCAGTTCATAGGCCTGTAACCACCACATCTCTTCTTAGAGATAAGCTACCAGTGCCCTAGCTGGTTTATTTCTATTATGTCTGTAAGCAACTTTCAGTTCTTTGATATTAATGAAATGAAGTGTTATTTCCGCTGCATATTTGTATTTATGGTTACATGTGTACTCTGTTGTGTTCCTGCATAAATATGGATTAGTGGTATCAGAGAAGTCTGATTTTTCTCGATCCCTCTTTGCATGTCCCCAATGAGGTCGGGGTATAAGGAGTTGGGGTTCGATCTGGTTGAACCATTGCAAGATTAGCCTTGCAAGCCTCGTAAGCCGCCCATGGGGGAAAAAAAGAAATATCGGGAAGCAAGAGATCCTATCGAAAATTTTCTCAAGGAGGCCCTCGAAAAACAAAGGAATGCGATGATGGATAACTTTTCCCAGATCCTTCAACGACTGCCCACAGGCGGCGCATCTACATCCAACAGCCACTCTAGAGCCGCGACTAGCTTTAAGGTACAAGTAAACTTTGACTTTCCCATATTTGAGGGAAAAATATATGTAGATGTCATAGATAGATGGTTGAATCTATTAGAAGGATATTTCTCAGTTCATGACTTTTCTGACTGGGAGAAGATTATTTTTGCACCCTTCAAAGCTACCCCCCATGTCAAGGACTGGTGGGAGACCTATTGTGAGAAAAAGGATGAGACAGAACCCTCTATATTCTTAGTCGTACCCACTTGGAATTCTTTCCGAGATGCCATAAATTAACAATACTATCCCGTGGGGAGCTATGAGGTCAAGTGCATAAGATGGACCATGTTGCGACAACAAAGGGATCAAGATGTGCATGAGCTGATGAATCTGTTCCATACCTTGTGCACAAAGTTGGGTATCAAATATTCGGAGAAACATTTGGTGCTAAAGTATCCCAGTTGTATACACAGACACATTCATGAGGAAATGGAGTTCCTCGTCATCTCCTCACTTGTTATGACATATCGATATGCTGCCAAGGTTGAGAATAAATTCAAGGAGAAGAGGCAAGACTTTGGATCTACAAATCAAAAGCAAGGGAAAGGTGTCCCCAACCCATAGAACAAAGGAAAAATCCAAGGCATGGCGGCCCAAGAAAACCTACCAAAGCCACAAGAAAAGAACAACACCGCGAAGCCAAAGAATGACATGGGAAAGTGGTGTGAGTTCCATAAGAGCTCCACTCACAACACAAGTGAGTGTCAGGCCAAGCAGTCGCTCGTGGCTGAGATGAGGGCTTCTGAATCAGATGCATGCTCCGACTTTGAATCAAAACCTAACAAGGGGAATGATAAATGGAAATAGATTATTAATGCAGAGCCCAATGCCATTGTTTCCACTGCGAATATCCAGAAGGAGGAACTGGAAGATCTAGAGGAGGCAGAATGTCTCTTCCACTCCCAGATGTGGGTAAATGGTTCCCCTCTATAGTTAATTGTCGACAATGTGAGCCAAAAGAACCTCATTTCAACAGATTTCGTGAAGCGGTTTGGCTTGCCGACCACAACACACCCATAGCCATACACCATCGGGTGGCTTCACCAAGGACAGGATCTCCGTGTCAGCCAACAGTGCCACCTTCCCTATTGCATCAAGCCCTTCACGAATGAGGTATTAGGTGACATTGCTCCTATTTATGTTTTTGATGTATTATTAGGCCAACCATACTTGTGGAAGCAACATGTTGTGTATGAGTCACGGCCTTGCGTTGTTATTGTTACCTTGGAAAATAAGTTGTACAAGATACCAAAGGTACCACCGCCTACTACTATCTCTTTGGTTACTGCAAAACGATGCAGTAAGCTCATTTCCCAAACCAGGAAATTTTTTTTCCTAATGATCTGCCCCCAGGGCATGAAGAAGATTGGGGCCACGACCTCCAGACATGGCTCCTCTGCATGACAACAACAAATGGAAAAGGTTTTGGAGGAGTACGGGGACATTTTCACCTCACCCACAGGGGTGCCTCTGCACTGTCAGGTCAAGCACCCCATTGATCTGACCCCAGGTGCTCCGCTACCCAACGAACCGATCTATCGGCACTCTGTTCTAGATAACAATGAAATCAAGAGGAAGATTTAGAAGTTGTTGTAGAAAGGTCACATACGGCCAAGTTGATCACCCTATGGGAGCCTGATCATGTTAGTACAGAAGAAGGATGGGACTTGGAGACTCTATATTGACTATCGGGTGTTAAACAAGATCACTGTCCGGAATAGGTACCTGATCCCATGGATTGATGACCTTCTAGACCAACTCAAAAGGGGTGAAATATTTCAGCAAGATCGACTTGAAGTCTGGGTATCACCAGGTACCCATTGAACCCTTCAATGTGTGGAAGACTACCTTCAAAGCCAAGGAGGGCCTTTTTGAATGGTTGGTCATGCCTTTCAGGTTGACGAATGCTCCCACAACCTTCATGAGGTTGATGGATGACATCTTGAGGCCATTCACCAACTCATTTGTAGTAGTGTACTTGAATGACATTCTAATCTTCAGCCAGACTTGGGAAGAGCACCTCCACCACATCCGACAAGTCCTTCAAACACTACGGCAACACAAGTTGTGTGCCAATTTGGATAAGTGCACTTTTGGCATGACCCAGGTTCAGTATTTGGGATACATTATTGATGAAATGGGGGTGCATGTGGATCCAACCAAGATCTAAGTCATTAAAGATTGGCCATCCCCAACCACTCTACCAAAGCTTCGCAGCTTTCTATGTCTTGCTAATTTCTACCACAGGTTCATGTTAGGATTCTCTCATATCACTTGGCCCTTGAGTCCAGACACCAAGGGAGGAGTGAGAGAAAAATTCTTTTGGTCGAAATCTCAATAAAAGGCATTGATAGAGTTGAAACATCGCCTCTGTTCTGCCCCAGTGCTCACATTAAAAGACTTGCAACGACCATTTTAGATCGAGACAGATGCCTCTAACTATGCTATTGGGGCAGTTCTTACTCAACAGGGGCATCCAGTGGCATATCACAGTGAGACATTGTCCGAAACAGTTCGAAAGTATCCCACTTATGACAAAGAAATGTATTCCATTGTGCAGGCTTGTTGACAATGGAAGCATTACATTTTGGGGAAGGAAACAATCATCCACACATACCACTAACCCCTACAGTTCATATAGACACAAGGGAAGTTACAGAATGATCGCCATCAGAATTGGTCCACATATCTGCAACAGTTTCATTTGAACATCAAGTACAATAAGGGTAGCACCAATAATGTTTTAGACTACCTTAGCCGACCACCGATCGTGGCACTAACCACCGTTCTCAACTATTGTGGCTATGAGATTTCTGATTGGTCGCTTCTCTACAAGAGCGATCCATAATTTGGCCACACATACAAGGCACTCTTGGGGGGTATGCAAGTTCCAAATTTTCACCTCCAAGATGCACTGTTATGTCACCTGGGACACCTTTGTGTTCCTTCAAGAAAGCGTGTGAAGATGATATGGGAAGCACACTACAGTCGAGTCGTTGGGAATTTTGGGGTCGAGAAAATAGTGGCAATACTGTAGAACTATTTCTATTGGCCAAACCTTCGACAGGATGTTAGGAAGTACATCAGATCCTGCACTGTTTACACCATTTCCAAACCGACCATCAAGAAGCAAGGCCTCTATACTTCGCTACCTACCCCTAGTCAACCTTGGGAATCCATCTCAATGGATTACATGTTAGGCCTTCCTTCTACCAAGCATGGAAATGACTTTGTTTCCGTGGTCGTTGACAGATTCTCGAAGATGGAAATTATGGCGGCCTACAAGAAGAATATCACAGCATAAGCCACTGCTAAACTCTTCTTTGAACGTGTGTGGGTGCACTTTGGGATCCCACTGTCTATCATATCAGATCACGATAGTAGGTTCCAAATCACATTTTGGTCCAGCCTCTAGTCAATGTTGGGCACCAAGCTCACCAAGTCCATAGCTTTCCATACCCAAACTAATGGCCAGACAGAGGTCGTCAACAACATGATTGTAGACATTATGTGCATGTACAATTCAAAGCATCCACACACATGGGATGAGAGCCTCCCCTATGTAAAACAAAGTTATAATCAGGCTCTCCACAGCTTAACCGGCCACGGCCCCTTTCAGGTGGGCTTGGGATTCCAGCCACTATGTCCCATTGACGTAGCCATGCCATTTGCAGCTACTCAGGCTGATTCGACTCATGTCCAGTCTGAAGATGACAAAGCGAATAGCTTAATTGAGTGCATTCATCACATCCGCCAACAATTTCATGACATATTGGACAGAGCCAATGCTAAGTACAAGCAACAACATGATCAACATCAGGTACCACTCAACTTCCAGGTGGGCAACAAAGTGTGGCTACATTTGCAGAAGGAGCACCTCATTGGACCCCACTGCAAGCTTCGCCAACTCCAATATGGGTCTCACACCATCACCAAGTTAGTAGGGAACAATGCCTTCAAGATCAGTATTCCACCATTCCTTGGTTTGCACCTAGTATTCAGTGTGGACTGCCTTCGTCCCTACTTCCCACCTCTACTGGACACCCCCGACATTGCAAAACAACTCACAACAATAGACTTAAAACCAGACTACATGGAACAAGCCACCATAGATTTTATCATGGAAATGCAAATCAAGAACACTCACCAATAGAAGATCCAACTGTATCGGGTTGTCAAACCTGGCCAACTCCTGCACCAAGGAAAGTGGTTCGCCAGGGACCAAGTTCAGCAAAAGTTTCCTCATCTCATGGAGGAACTCAACGCAATGGGGACCATTCCTTCCTAAGGGGGGAGGAATTATCCAGGTGGATATTTGTGGCCACCCACCTATTCCACTTGGGGCCCCACCATTGTCTCTTTCAGTTTTTCAATTTCGGCACAACTTACTATTTTTGGCAGTTTTTCGAGCCCTGAACTTTCGGAGCCGTTTTGAGGCCCTAAACGACATTTTTTAGGAAAATCGAGAGTGACATGGATGATATTCCACAAAATAAAAATTGTGTTCCTCGGATATATCTTTCCAACGAGGTATGGTGCACATCAAACGAAGATCGTATGCCAAATTTACGTCCCCGGGAAGTTGAAACACCAATTTACCCAAATGGGGCCCATTTTTTTGGCGCTTCATCTCCTAGGGCTAGAATTTTGGATGTTTGGGGTTTTCAATTGTTTCTAAATAATAAATATGCCCTTGAGCCTCATTGTAACTCAGTTAAGAGGCCTGTAGCCGCCACATATCTTCTCAGAGATAAGCTACTAGCAACCTAGCTAGTTTATTTCTATTATGTCTGTAAGAAAATTTCAGTTCTTTGATACTAATGAAATGAAGTGTTATTTCCATTGCATTGTTGGGAAAAATACTAAGAGGGGGGGTGAATCAGTATTTAGAGCTCACTAAAAACTTTTACTTTTTCTTTACAGAATTCTATACGTGACTTTAATTAACCCAACTCGCATATGTACGCGGATATCTTTAAGCAAACTTGCGTATGTCCAGAGATCTTAATATGTGGATAATTCTTTACTTAGATCAGTGCATCATTCATTCATCAGATGTTTAGTAAGAAGCAAGCATGTGCAGTAAGAACAGAATAAATCATCACATATAAGCACACATGAACACTAGGATTTAAGGTGGAAACCCAATTCGAGAGAAAACCACCATTGTTGCCATCTCTATCTTTAATATTTATTATAAAGAAAACTGCTTACAATATTATACTGGCGTAGACTCATACCAACACACAGGAACCCACCTATAGAAGGCTGCAACCTTCTGTTGTTCTTTAGCTACTACTGGAAGGGAGCTACAACCCCATAATCATGTTTACCAGCCACTCCTGGAAGGGAGCTACTACCCCCTGATCTCATTTACCAACTACCACTAGAAGGGAGCTACAACCCCCTCACTGAAGGCTCTAACCCTTAGCACCACTGCAGACCACGTTTCATCAATTTTCACACTGGATCCAACAGCTTCCACACAACACACCTTGTAGGCCTCTTTTCATTAGATTTTCAGACTGGACCCACTCCACACATTTAAGCTCAAAGAACATACATCAAATTGAAACTTATAACCCCATCAATTAATTCATTGAATCATCAACCAATCAACCAAAAACCAACAACATAATCAGCATTCAAACAACCCAGATCTGTATGAAGACGACAACAGTAATATAGCAAAATAGATCAGATATTTCTTTCCGCACACTTCAACAAAACCCTAGATTCCATACACACTTTTACTTCATTGAACCAACGTATATACGTGCTTTCACAGAGACAAACCTGCGTATAGATCTGCAACTATTTTAGAACTGAACTTAGATTCCATACGCGCTTTTGTTGATACTAACCTGCGTATATACGCACTTTTGCTGATACAAACCTACGTATAGATCTACAACTTTTTCAGGACTGCGCAGCTCTTTAGAATAAATAATCAGTTCAGATCTTACCCTTCACTTCAGAAAACATTCGCCAGATCACAGATCTAAACATTCCATAAATAGATCTAGAAGATACATAGTCATTTCAGGTCTAGAGATCCTAATCCATCATTTTATTTATAGATGCATTATTATTTCAGATTTATCAATATATAGTAACCCATTCCATGTAGATATACTTCAGAGTGAAGTATTCATTTAATACCCAGACACATGCACACCCTTTCACTATGATCTTCTTCTCCTTATATAGTTTTAGCATTTATCAATATTGTTGGTCATCAGTAATTTTTTGCCTTGATGATGACTAAATGACTATTCCTAGATTTCTAGAAACAAAATTTATAGAACATTGTGAGTTCTAGAAATCTCACTGCCTTCATTATCCTTAAGATAAATTTTCGCTATTTTGTCATCCTATCTAGGCATGACTGGCCCACTACTCCCAGAAGACCCATCATGGGCTCAAGCCATTTATTTTAACCCTAACTTGTCACCTTGGCCCAAATCATTTTTTTTTTTTTGCCTAAAAAATCCCCACTACCACCTAAAACCTACCAGTCAAATAGCTTGGTTATGTCTCCCATGATACTCCCAAACACTGATGATGTCAAATTGTCTCTATAGGCCCTTTTGGATAGTCAAGTATAATTTTTGAATCTTCAAATCCATTAAGCTTATCATAGATCCTATTTCACACTTGGTAGTCCCTAAGTCCAAGTCTCAGTCCAAAATCCAAGTCCAAGAAAGCCCCATTAGGTCACCTAAGGTTTCACTGAGTCATAGGATGGATTTGGTGCCCAAAAAGTTATGCCTTCCTGCATGAAGAGATTGTATTCAAAGAGAAATAAAATCAAACAATTTGATCCAAGACTGATCAACAGTCTTTCAAGAAAAGCCTCCTTGGCTTAGAGCACAAACACTGCAAAGGGACAGCTGCCCTTGTTCACATTGTTGAAATAAATGATCAAGGTTACCATCATAAATAAGAATAGGTAGGGTAATAGGATTTAATCATCACTAGGAGACATCCACAAACAAGAAAAAGACAACAGGCCTGTGTTTAAAAGAGAATCAGGGGTTTTTTTAGTTGGTTAACAAAACAGTGGTGACAAGAAAGAAACCATCACAAATATTACAAGGAAAGAAGCCACCTCTCTAGGTTTTTGCCAAAAATGGCATTATTTCACCTGCACTAAAAGGATAAAAGACAAAGAGTATCATTTTAAAGGGGATCGTCTTACCAAAGTGTAAAAAACAGAGTTTTTAAAGTAAGATCAAAGGTTGGGCATAATTTATTATCAAAATGGCCTAAGAAGCAAGTGTGCCCCTGATTTACATCTCAGTAGTAGACCCCCAACAATGGCCTCCTTGTCAAAATATTGTTTCGCAAAAGATGACAGAGACATAAGTAAACATTTTTGCCAAAAAATGTGTCAAAATTGTGTTCCACAACAAATATCAGTCAAAAGGCACACTCAAAATATAGAGGACACTAACTTTGCAAAAGCAGGTTTTATATTTTAAAATTACTTTTCAAAACAACTATAAAAGGTCTCTTAAACCTTTCCCATGCATCATTTTCCATTTTACAAATTGAAGAAGCCGTTGGAAGAATTTTCGGGGTTTTCAAGAAAAACTGGGAGATTGTTTTTTCGACGCTACGCACAAGAGTGAGGCAGGTAATGTTATTTAAAACTGTGTTATGTGCTCAGAGCCCAGCGCTATGCATAGGCTCAGCAAAACCAAAAGGCACCTGGAAGACTGCCCACTCTGCCCGGCACTGCACACAGGTGCTATGCACCTAGCAGACTTCTCACATTTTTCTAAAGGGGCCCAAAAATTCAAAATTTCATCTTCAAATCTCCTAAAATCGAAGCATAAGGTTGGTGGAACCTTTTTTTCCCCTCCCAAGCTTTCCTTTTTCTAAAAACAAGGAATTCATCCATATTCAAAGTTAGACCAAACCCTAGACTATATAAAAATCAATTTTTAGTCTTTGAGTTAGGGTTTGCAAGTGAAATTGGTTTTGAGTGCAAAAAGAGGACTGGGTAAGTATGGGCTAACCTCCAACACCAATTGCAAGCTTTAAAAAAAAAAATCACCTTAGCCTTCATTTTACAAAGAGTTGACCTAAAAACCCCTAAAAGCACCTAGTTTGCCCAAAAACCCTCAAGAAAAGTTCAAAAGTCCTATTGCTGCTTTTGGACCATTCATCATATCAGAGGGAGACAGTCACACCAGTAGTAACGAGATTCATACTCCCACCAAGCCAAAACATCATGGAGGAAAAGAAAAAATATTTGAGCCCCTAGACACCACTCCAATCACTTCATCTCCTATGATCCTTTCATGCTTTCAGGATGTAGGGTGCTAAAAATTTTGTGAAAGGGTCAAGCAAGTTAGCAACCATTCAGACTTGACTAGATTATTTTTCTATAGCTTACAAAATCATCAAGTTAATCTAGCAAGGGTGCAATTTGAGCTCTCATCTGAAATCATTTCCAAAGCAACAGGTATACCAGACATTGGTGAGGTATGGTTCAAACAAAAGAGGTTGGAGTTGAGTTATTATGGGCCCTATTTGAAACCCAGCTATCAACAAAATTGTAAGTTTGTTTTCCCTTTTTCCCATTTGCTAGAGAGGTATGCTGCATTAATGAGGCAGATTATTAGTTTTTTCACATGTGAGGGGAGATACTCCCGGATCTACTCATATCATATAAGGTTGTTGATGCATTTTATCAAGGTCAAGATGATGAACCTACCTTACTACCTTTTCCAAAGCATTGATAGAATGGCCTCATTTTTCAAGAAGAAAAGTGATGACCACCAAATTTCAAGCCTCTTTCACCACTCCCTGATCAAAATGATTGTCCTATATCAGCTAGAGTAGCAAGGAATATCTTGGGAAACCTTCATCTCACATGATGTGTTTACAGACCCCCGAGCCTTCATCCAGCATAACTTGCCTTCCACTTCACAACCATCTACCTCCACTCATACATCATCTCCCAATGTGCCTTCTCCACAAAGAATTTCACCTCTTTTTTCTTCCCCTAATTTTCCAAGTGAAGGGGCTGATAGTAGTCCTAGTGAAGAACAAATAGAAGGCAGCAGTTAGGAGGAAATGGAGACAGGTAATGATGGACAAGGAGAGAGCAGTGAAAAATATGATGATGAAAATGAATAAAATAGTGAAGAAGAGGGAAGTAGCCATGAAGAAAGAAGTGATGGCAAGGATGAAATTAGTGAAGGAAGCCACAAAGAAGAAATTAGTGATGGCAAGGATGAAATTAGTGAAGGCAGCCACAAAGATGAAAGTAGTGAGCATGATGAAGAAGAAAACAGAGATGAAATCAGTGAGCAAGATAATGAAGAAGAGCAGCCAGATGATCAAGAAGAGCAGCATGATGAGGAGGACAACCATCAAAGTGTCCAAGACAGTCAAGAAAAGATTCATGACTGTCTTGACAAAAATCAGTTCATGGATGACAAAGAAAATCAGAGTGAGGCAAGTGCAGAAGATGTCAAGCAAACTGAAGATCAAAATGGTGATATCACTTCCTTTGAGACTCCCATTGTTGCCCCTCTCAGATGCACATATCATAGAGGGAGAAGAGATGTGTTTGCTGCCTCTAAAAGGCAACGGGCCATCTCCTCTCAAACTGCCAAAAAATTGGACAAGGGCAAGGAAAAAACGGAAAATGTTAAGCAGAAGATACAAGTTAGAAGGAGAAAAATGATCAAGAAGACTTCTCAAGGGCCTCTTTTCATTGATCTAGACAGTGAAAATGAAGACCAAGAGATGAGTACTAAGTTGCTTCTCTTAGAAAAAGATGCATAGCTTCAATAATGGGAAAAGGAATTTGAGAGGGCACAAAGGGTCATATACTATTATAAAGAGGAGCATAAACATTTCAAAGAGGTGAAGAGGGGCCTTGCCTTACAGAAGAAAATGGTTAAACACTATGCAAGGAAGAGCATGCTTGCTAATGCCAAACTAAAGTAAGCCCTCATGGAGCTAGAAGAAATAAAAAGGACCAAAGTGCATGAAAGCCTCAGGATCTTTGTTGATGCTTCTCAGCAGGTGTCTAAAACCCCTTGAGGGGTCTACACACCAATTTTGAGGCAAATCTGGAAACTTTTTGTTTTTTCCAAATTTTGACCCCTAGGAGCGCAACACCCTAGGCGTTGTGCACAAAATTGGGGCATCCCTAGCTGCTGAAGTTTAAATTTTTGGATTTTTCACATCACCAACAGTCTACCCAAAAAATTTCAGGTCAATTGGAGCATTTTTTCCCCCTCAAAAGGTCAAAACACACCTCAAAATTGACCTTTCTGCCTCCTTTTTAGGCCAGGCGCTACCCACAGAGAAGTCATGGGAGATTTTATTTTGAGCAGGTAAATGGCATCCATTCAGCACAACTCAAGTATTTTTGGAAATTATGACTCAACAAAGCTTTCCAACGAGCCATCACGGGGCCAAATCCGATGTCGGGAAGGGGTCCAAAACTCAGCTACAACAGACCCTATTTTTTGTTGAAAGGGCGCTACGCACAGAGACAACCTTTTGCCAAAAAGTCAACAAAAGACACTGATTAATGACAAATTGGTTTTTTAATATTTTCTTGGGCAACTCACTCCTAATTTTATTAGGGAGTTATGTTTTGATGTTTTTCATTTATTATCTTATCTATTATGTGTCTTGGGACTTGCATGGTCATTTTATGACATTTATGGCTAAATTAGGGTTTCTGGAAGTCTCTTAGGGTTTCCAACTCCTCATTTGCTCCATAAATAGAGCATGAGGCTCTTATGTATTTGTTGGATTTTGATGACTTATTATGGAGAAATACATAGTCTCTTGGAGTTTTTGATGAGAATTTGATGTGTTGGAGCTCATGCATGACCTGATTTGTTAGTTGATAGAGGAGGATTGTTTGCAGGATCCATAAGCCTGGTTGATGGTGAAGTTTTCTTTTTTTCATGTTTTCTGTTTTATCATATGTTTCCATCTTTCTATGTTGCAGTAGGACAAATAATTTAGACTAAGACATGTTTGCTAATGGCACCTTAGGTCTATTTGTTTCCTTCACTACCTTAATGTTTTCTTTTGTTAGGATATATTAGAGAATTCATATTTTTGCTCTCTAAGGATTTCTTATGCTTGTCTATTTCTTGAATGGTTTAGATCAGTTGGTTTCAACATGATTCATGGCTAGCCTTGCATATTCTTTTCCACTAAATACTCCGTTATTGGAATCATCGCTTTGAAGCATCTTTGCCTAGGTTTATCAAAGAATTATGTTTCAATCATGCTCTTTTCCTTTACTTAGCTAAAATAGTTTCAAGGAACCTTCGTAGTTGTAACTTTAGATGTTCAAGTTTTTCTCTCCTTCTATTGTTATAGTTATTTGTGCATCTTAAATATTTTCTAATCTTGATGATGAAATCTATGAAAGTTAAATATTATCTGATTTCAGTCTGAAATAAAATGGATTAGGTTTTGCTTATGCCTTTGATTCTCTTGCTATCCTTATAAATCTTCTAACTCCCTCAGTTTAAAAGTATATAAAGGATTTTTTTCTGCCCTTTATTAGATTTTTGTTCTCAAGCTTAATGTCTATCTCATGATCCTTCACAACCTCAAAGATCCACCAACCAAGTTAAAATTTCCCTGAAAATTCTCTTAAAACCATTGATGAACTTACCTTGACCTTGTTAGACTCCATTGCCCAAATGACTTAAAAATATTCCTTGTTTTCTATCTAATCTATTCAAGCATCATACCCAACCCAAAACAATCAAAATACCCTGCACTTAACATCTAGACTAAAATCAACCCTAATTAGCAAACAAGTTCACATCTTTGCACCTACTAGAGAGATCACTTTCTGAATCCAAGAAGGCTAGGTCCTTGGATTCCAAAGCTTGGTTTGATGTTACCCCTGTCCATTTGTATCTCAATCAAAATAGAAAATTACAGGGAGCTAACAAATACCATGAGCCAAAACCACACAACTTACGATGGTATTCCCTGACAGAATCAAATAGACAATACAACGCTCAATACTATGGGCTAATACCATGGTAATGCCCCTTGGTATCGTAATTTTAGAGCGCAAAAGGCATACACAACTTTTCTTCTTCATCCCCTCTTGTATACGCGA
>JAXQQM020092660.1:0-107990 GCA_034641835.2 Pinus albicaulis | reverse complement strand
AAAACTAAGCAGCTGAAAAGAAGCCCTAGGGCCTGAAGTAGCTGGATATGCAGGAATATGAGAAACGACAGCGGTCGTAATTTAAAACCCGTGTGGAGTCGCCATTGGAGAACCGCTTTGCCTTGGTGCATGATTAAAATAATGTTAATCACATCTAGATCCACCTCTATGGAATATTTTATTATTATTTGTTGGAGGGAAAGGGTGTTTGACTTGGGTCAAATCCCTTGATTAGTGAAAAATAAATAAATAAATGATTTATTTATCTTTTTAAGGAAGTGGTTGGGATATAATCGAATAAATAATGATTTAGTTGATTAATGGTGGTTGATTTGGTCATATTTAACAAGGAATATTATTTAAATAATTATTCCTAGAAAATAATAAGATAACTATGGGTTTATCTCATTAATTTCTTTGTTTTTGGGTTAAACATGACTGGGAATAATAATTTAATTATGGTTTAATTAATTATTCCTTTTGGGGTTTCCTAATTAACATAGTGAAAGCAGTTTTACTTGGGGTAAAACTGGTCTTACATGGTGTACTTGGGTCCATCTAATGATGAAGAGTTAGATGACCAAAAAAATGGTGTAACAACAGGTGGCAATCTGGTAGCTGAGAGGAATCAATTTGCCTCTGATGTGGCAGTGGAGGCATCCTCTGTCCAATAAATATCCTTGATTTTCCTTTAAATGTGTTTAATTCAATGGATTAGGCCTTTGATAATCGACTTTTAGCCGTAATCCATTACACTGTATAATTAATGTTTAATCCTTCATTTCCGCTATGTCTGGGTCTTCGACATTGATACTATTTGATTTGATTTAATCTTACTGTGTCTTGTTGATGTGCAGGTGTGTACAAGGTCCATATGGCATCAATGCCCATGAGTCATCGATGAAATGTGAAATTGAACCCTGTATATGGCTTTCTTTAATGATGAACGAAATTTTGGAGGATAGAGACCCTCAGCTCTCATTTTCTTTTAAAACATTTGAAAAACCCTTTTAAATCCTACACAATATGAAAACAATTAAGAAATCCTGCATATTTGGTAAAAACTGCTTAGGAGGCTGTGGGGAGGAGCGTGGCCGTTGGATGGCAGCATCTGACAGTGGACATCTACGCATAGTGTTCAAAAGGAGAGCGGTGGGAAGAAATAAGTCGGATCCGTCGATCTGCAGAGATCGAAGGTCAGGATTAATCGAGAGAAAACATAATGAAAATGGTCACATTTATGGAAATTTCGGAAGAAAAATAAAGAAAATTGGTGAAATTTCCTTTGGCGGAGGTAAAATGCACAATAATTGAAATTGGGGTTTCAGGATGATCGTGGGCCATCTGATGAGACCAGGCCATGAGATCAATGACGGAGATTGTGCTTAAAACCCTTTAGAAGAGGTGGAGGGTGAAAGTGTATGGCCAGATTAGATCAACGGTGGGAGGCGTGCGCGATGAAACACAATGGAAAAGAGGGAAAGTGGTTTCAGGGACGAAAGCCACAGGTTTCGCGCAGTGAAAAGGCGAGGAGGCAGTTTTGCCTTTTTGAACGCGATATGCATTCCCGCCTGACACGTGGCTTCTTAGAACCACTTATATCACGCAGCCCTCAGGTAATTGACCTTTGCGCTGAAAGTTACGCGATATTGAACGTCGGCTATTAGATCTGGGGCCTCAGATCTAACGATGAGGGAGCGAGCACGATATAAGCAATATGCGCAGGCAGAAGGAAGATGGGTGGTTTCAATCTGGGCCGTAGGATCAAATATTTGGACAGCGGAGATCAGAGCTGGAGGGAGGAAGGACCCACATGGTTAGAGTCTATCGGGGTTAATACGAGCCATTGGATGTAGAAGATCGACGGCCAGAATTGAATCTGGGGTTAAAACGAAATCATATACAGGCGGAGAAAGGATGAAGAAGGACCATTGATATGTAGAGATCAACGGCTGTGATTGGCCGAGAAACATTATGAGTGGGGCTGCATGTTTTTAAACCAAAGTCGGAAAATGCGATCTGGACATGTGGATGGTCCAGATGTAATCAGAGGCATGCGATCAGCGAGGAAGAATTTCGACTGGTGCCGATGCGATTGAGCGCTGGCCGTCGATCTGCAGATCAGATCGACGGTGGAGGATGAATCGAAGGAGCTGTTATCACCCTAGTAATTCTCAGGTTGTGGGATGGGGATTTTTGTAGTAAAGAACACCAGGGGTAACCAAGAATCGCTTTGGGAATTCAGGATCTAGCCTTCTTGAGCTCCGGAGAGGGATCTCTCCTAAAGATTTAGCTTTGTTTTAGTAAAAGGTTTTAGGCTAGCTATTAGTGAGCAATAGGACTAATTTTTTGAAATGTGGTATGAATAAAAAGTATTTCAAGATAAAACAAAGGGATCTACTAGAACATTGGGCAATGGAGTCAACTCTCTAGGCAAGCAGGGCTAGGAAATAAGACTTAAAGATGCAAATGTACTAAGGGCGAGATAGATGACCTTCTAAGGCTTTGAATAGGTTTTGAGGATGGAATGGGTAAAATTTGAACAAAAGGGCACTTAAGAATCCTTAAGTTACAGATAAGAGGATTTGAAGGAGGGGATCAAACTGGGACCTAGAGAAATTAAGAATTCTATGGTCCGGTTATCAAGTAGAAAACATAGAAATGCCAACTAGTTTAAAACAGAGAGCTTATTATCACTAATTCTATTTAATTTCTCCTTAGTTGATCATTACAGACTAGAAACACATCAAATGAATGTATGTAAACTTTAAAGAATAACACTGAAAACAAGAAAAATTATGAGACTTATCTTGTCACCACGAGAATCCTTAGTTATGATGTCTCTAATATTGTTTCCAGACTGCTTCTTCACTAATTGACTCACACCAACTTCAATATGTCCAGCAAATGACTATAATTATCTTGAGAAATTTTATTCCACCCTGAATACTTTGAATTATGAAGTATTTATACAAAAAAAATGTTTACAAAATATCTTAGAAATTGAGATATTGTTTTAAAGAAAAATAGGAAAAAGAATATAAGAAGAGGGACAATGGAAAAAAAATTTCCAAGCTGTCCTCTTTTACAAGGAAAAATAGAACTATCTTATCTTATCTAAACTGATTTATGGTGTGCTGTGAGCATTGCTGGCAATAGGTACATCTTGACGTGGATGGTGGCTTGTAGAATACTCTTTCTTTTCATCTTCTTCTCTAATACTCTTTATCTTTGCTTTTTCACTGTTTCACTGCTATAATTGAAAAATGACCAGCAGTAAAAATTGATTTTACTGATACACTTTGACCCTGATACACTTTGATGCTGATTTTTTCACCATAAGGTAAAAGTAAAATATGAATTTCCAAGTAATTTTCATGTCCTTTATCTATCAAATTCACAGCAGATCTTTGAATTCTTGCCATTGTTCAGCAGTGGGGATATTCATATTCTTCAATTTCCTGTAACTTTCATCAGCTTCTGTATATTTGGCAAAGTTAGGCTTTACAGTGAACATATGCTTGATTTCATTTTCCAAAAACAATAGATTTCCAAAATATTGAAGAACTACTTTGCCACTTGGTGATCCTTGTGGCAAAGGTTGTTTAGCTTGCTCCTTAGCATGAGTTCTAATTTTCTGATCATAATCTTTCTGTGGCATCAATTTTTCATTTAATGCATGAATGTCTGGAAAACATGCTTCTGATAATACTTTGTATTTGGCCCAAAATCTTGAGATGGCCAAGTTCATAGTTTTACATCTGTCTTCCAAATTATTCTTCATATTTATTTTATTTAGAACTTTTTTAATTTGAAGAATGGCCTCTGTTCTATCAACAATTTTCAACTCTTCTAACTCTTCCCTATTTTTGCTGTTCAAAAATTCTATGAGTTGAACTGCTTGAGCTGGCTTATTTTCAATCTCTTTCTTGGTTTTATCAATTTCTGCATTTGCAGCCTGTAGTAACTCTTTCTACTCATAAATTATTTGAATTGAAGGCCATTGAGAGTGAATGACTTCAATGAATTTTTTCCATAAATGATTTTTTTTATATGCAACCTGATCTATAAGATTCACTTGTGCTTGAAGAATTCTCACATGTTCTTGCAATCTATCAGCCCTCTGCTCATGCGCTTTGGAAGTAATCAAGGCATCTCTTTTGGAAGTTTCTAGATTTTTAATAGTGCCTTTCAAACTAAGTATTTATTTCTCTTTAATTGACATATCCTCCATGGCTCTGATTATGGAAGCTTTGTCTTGTATTGTGTTTACCTATGAGGTTGAGGAAGAAGAGGCAGAGATTTCATGAGAAGTTTTTGGCACTGCAGTTCCCAGTACTTCTTGTGGTGCCTTCTGCCAAAGTAGATGGAAGAGTTGTGCTTACAGTTGGGATCACTGTAGGAATGAAAACATGTTGAGCTTTCTTCAGTTTTTCATTCTCTTGTATGAAAGCTTCTATTTGGCTTTCCGTTTCTTTTATTTGACCTGTCATTTTAAGAACAATTTGTTTCAATTCATCATTCTCTGTTTTCTGCTGAATAATTTCTTTTTCCTGAGAATTTTCACTTTGAGGCAATTTTAGTTGTTTTCTGAGGGCAGCTATATCTTCATTTTTTTGTTTAATTAAAGCCTTTGCAACTTCCATGTTAGAAGGATCAGTTCCTACTTCAGTCACCAAGTCTTCTAATGCTTGATCTTCAAATTGTTAGCATATACTGAGGCTTTATCCAGTTTCATTTGAGTTTGAAGATTTATCAATGTTTTCTCAAGCCTGATAGAATTCATAGTTTTATTGACTATCTTGGAATATAGCATTTCTGTGTTGCTCCTATGAAATTTTATTTGGTCCTATTCATGGACAACATCTGCATCAAATTCAAGATCTGCTTTCAAATAATATACAATATATTTAGGATCAACCACTGTAGGCTTGAGAAATGACATTACCAATTTATTAGAGGAATAATCAAAAGCTGAAAGAATTTTGTCCTTATTTCCAGGCTTTTCTTTGAGAAACTTGGAATATGCTTCATTTTTTATTTCTTCATTCTTTTCTTTTATTTTCCTGAACCTGATTTGAATGTTTGACTCTATATTGTCAGGTTCTTTAGAAGAAGATGGCATATGCACTTTAGATTGTTTATCCACCATGATTGTATCTTTTTGCTGGGCTCCAATTTGAACATTTTGAAGCTCTTTGAGAGTTTCAGTTACTATCCTTGTAGCTTCATCATCAGTTTCATGACCATTGTTATCTTCAATATTTATGGCTTTGTCCCTTTCTTCAATGGTCAATTTACTTTTCTTATTGTAAGGAATTCTGAATCTTTTGTCTTGAATAGTTTCAGTAGTGAAACTATCTTCCTTTCTGCTTCTTTTATGAAGAATGTCAGATTCTTTGTTCACTGTCACTACCTGTGTTTGATCAACCTGCTTATCTTTTCCATTGTTTCCCTGCATTTCCTGTGAATCATCATCAAATAGAGTGTTTGGCTCCCATTCAAGTTTGTTGGCATACTTTTCAATTTGGGGCTTGGGATCATGCAAGAAGACAGGCAACTTGCATTTCACTCTCATTGTGCTTAAAATACCTTGTGGATCATAATTCCACATAAAACTATATGGGAATTTATACTCTTTTAACTTGACATTAATTTCATTGGCTGCTTCTCTGTTATTCACAATAAATGGCCCAATTTGATTTTTCAGCTTGAACTGAGTCTTTTTCCTGGAATCTATGAAATTAATTTCATCTGCATTCAATAGTTGTCTCAAATATTCCAAAGCAAATATTATTGTTGTAACAAATCTTGGTATTTTATATGGGGCCATGAGTGCACCATATACTCTGATTTATGTATAACTTTTGTATAAATACCAATCCCCTGTTTTATAGCTCTCAGATAGCTGTAGAATTCTTTGTCTCTTCATTGATTCTAGGGTTTTGCTCTTTATTCAATAGATTCATAGCAGGCACTAAAAATAAGTCATTGAAATATACAAAGCTATATTTCCTGTTCCATTTTCTCAGAATTGATGACCAAAACACAACTGAAAGAACATTTCCTCCTGGATCCACCTTTTGAAATTCAATGGAAAATTTGTCTGCTTTATAATACAAAAAGAGGTGAAGTAGATATGATGTATATCTAAAGACTCGTTCTTCTAAAAATCTAGACAGCTGATAATGCATGTTTTCTGCAATGAAATTAGCAAAATTGTACACTATGGAAGGAGACTGACCAGGGCTCAGAGTTGACAAAAAACCTAAGATAGCCACATCAGTGAATTCATCACTGGTGTATCCTAGTATGAATGATAGCATTGAGACAATCTATCTAGTTTCATATGGAAAATCAAAGGTATCAAATGGAGGATTAAGCTTGGGGATATCAACTTGCTTGGGACAAAATGTCTGGAAGACTTTGAATTTAGAAGCAAAATCAAGCTCTAGGTAATTCTGAGTTAAAACCTCTATGGACAATGAAGCAGCATTGGGATCAAGGTTCAGTTGTAGCATAGAGTTTATATATTCTTCATTGATGTAAAATAAGACCTCTATGTTGTTATTCACAATGCACTTTTGGTCTGGAAGATAATAGGATTAACACAATCTGACAAAATCAGGGGATGAATGAGTTTGAGGAACAATGCATTTTGGCAAATTTAAATCCCAGACTGGTATATCTTTGTCATCTTTCTCTACTGATTTACCAAAACACCAGTTACATACATCAAGCAAATTAAACTCTAATGAAGGGTCCATTATTCTGTAGTCAAGGTCAACCAAAGGGCTGTTTTCTTGTGAGATAACTGGAGGTTAAACAGGCTTGACAACTTCTGTTGAATCATTAGTGAGTACAGGGGTAGGTTTATCAATTTTGAAAGATTCAGGCTGAGGAATTTTAGCAGAGGGTTTCTTTTGAGGCTTTGGACATCCTGCTTTAGGGGTTACTTGTTTCTTTGTCATTTTTTAATTGAGCAGAGCAAGGTTAGACTGTTTGCTGAGCTCTTTTGTTGGAAACAAGGGCTTCTTGCAGAATTTCTCTGGTAAAATAGTGTTCTGAGCAGGGTTTTGGATTGAAAGAAGGTTTTAATGCTCTGAAAGTAAGTTACGATCAATTCCAGCAGTGGAAAAGACCAAGGTATGGATAAAAGTTGCAAAAAACGGCAATTAGGGATTCTGGGGAAAATTTGACAGAGTTTCCCCTGTACTATGGATGTTTTTTGCAATATCTATAAAGACAATTCAAAACATTATAGGCGATAACAGGAAATTTGGTGCTTTTTCTTTAGAATTTGAAGTTCAGTGGATAAGTTTTGATGAAAAATACCTTAAAACAGGTATAATCGAGGTTGAAGGCATTTCATAGCTGTGCACAGTCTTCAATTCTGCACAATTGGTCTTTCAGAGGGTAATGTGGCACTTCGTTGTTGAATTGCAGGGCAAATAGCTCGAAAATGGCGCTGTTAGGTTTTAAAATGATGAAAAGGCTCTGCACAGGTTCTTAGGGTGTTATGGCACACAAATGATGATAATTCGATGAAAAATGGGCTCAACAGAGGTTTTACAAAGTTTAAAGTGCCAAAAGGTGAAATTTTTAATGAAAATTATGATTTTAACATATTAAACCATAGTTAAGCTATAGTTAAATTACATTAAACCAAGGTTTTAGGCGGGAGTGGTTTTGGAATACCACTGGGTGGTATTCGCACGGCTCAAAGGATGTAAGCGGTAAATAGCTTTTCAAATGCGATCCAATAGGATTATGACACATCGACGCGTGGTGTTTTGGGAAAACCACCCATTTTGCGCGACTTTTCTAAAACATCCGTCGATTACTTTACGGGCGCGAAAATGCATTGTCGCCATCGGATCTGGCTTTGGGAAGCGAATGATTAGGATTAAAAGGGAAGGTGTGGGGAAAGATCAGTTATCGGGTTCACTTTGGGCCGTAGATCTTGGACATAAAAGAAGATCATACAGTTGTTATCAAGCACGATGGGGAGGGATAAAAATGTATTGAAATATCGCGTAGATTTCTAACTGTTAGATTAAAAGGGATTTGGAAATCGGAGGGTTGAAAATTAATCTAAAGGGGAAAGGGATATGGTTCTGTTTTATATAAAAAAATGACTTTTTTCAACGGAAAAGGTGACTAGGAGGATTTCAAAAGGGATTCAACCAGAGTAAAGAATTGGGGAGATATACATGAGGATTTTAGCTCCAGTTATGGTTTTAACCTTGGCTAAAGGGAATCGGGAGAGAAGCAAAGGGATAGTTTAAACTTAGGTCGGGGAAGGGATAATATACAAGGAGAATGGGGTTTATTTTTGTTGGAGTGTAGTTTAAACCAAACTTCCGTATTTTTTGCTTAAAACATATACAAAACATGTTTAAAAAGATTTTTCTCATATATTTTTATTATATGGTGAATTAAATCGGGTTGACTTAACTACCATATGGGGCGGGATATTTATATATAGATAAACTTAGACAACGGGGTTATAAGGGGGGTTTTTATTTAAACATGTGGGATTAAATAACTTTGGCTTAAGTTAAAATAAGTGGGTTTTTGGGTTTATTATATAACAAAGAGTTATATAATAGGAAAAAGTTATTTCTATAGGGATTTAATATATAAATTAGAGTTAATATGAAAATATGAGATGGTAAACTCAAAACACATAAACATAACAAGTAAAGTGAATTACAAAAGATAATTTGCATTGATCTTATCACTTAACTTATGATATAATGTTATTTTGAGGGCTTAATGTTTTCAAATGATGTAGGAAGTTAATAAAATGAGAATTATAATGCCCTTAAGTAAAAATGGTGTTTTACTTAGGATTATTCAAGGGGATGAATGCATGAATGGTAATGTAGTGATTTTAGAGATTAATATAGGCATTCACACTTTCAACCAATCAGTCATAGAGCCTTGGGTCCGGTCCCAACAAAAGTCAAGGAAATGCCTTAAGCCTTTCTGACTGATAGTTTAGAATGTTTCATGACTATGGGAAGGGGAAGTTAGTTATTTTTCGACCCATGATGAATGATATTTACATTGAGACTTTTCACCTTCTTCTACCTACCCAGCTTATCATGCTAACATTTTTTATTCCTTTGTAGTAAGGTGCATTTAGACTAGCAACCTTCGCAGCATTATTCTTTCTGAAAACAAGTAAAACTATCTAATTCTACACTTATTTCATCCATGAATCCAAATTAAAATGTTGGATTCATTTATTTCTCTACCTAACTACTGAATTGTCATGATTAAGCAGTATGACAACTCATTATTCTCTATCTACAACAAGTGAAATTGAAACAATGACAAGTTAAGATTAAACTGTTTAACTCATCATGGACTATGGAATTTATTGACACTCTGCCACAGTCAAAAATTAAAAAGTAATGGAATTTATGCTCGCACACTTTCATATTTTATTCATTTTCTTTTGGGGTATTTTATTTTTTCTAAGTCCTTTGATTATTCTTTTAGAACTTTTTACCCTCTTTTTGATTTTTTCTATTTTTTTTTATTTTTTTTACAAAATATGTGAATACAACTTGCAGAAGGAAAAGTATGTATATATTTACAAGATTGTCAATAGTCAAGTCAAAATTATGACCCCTATGTCATAGGTTTCTAACATCGGCTTCACTTCGGGATGGCTTTTCCTTGTGGAATGCCAAGAAATCTAAGATGAGTAGCCTTATCCATTGACCTTGGTGATCCTGTAAATGTCTCCTATTTTCTGCAACAATCATATTTATGATTGTTGGCAATATGATGCAGAGTGTTGTCCTTGATGGCAACCCACTGAATAAAGATGAAGACATAATATTGTTGACTTGTGTTGTCCTTGATGGCAATCCACCTGATGAAGTTATTCGTGACCTGATGGACTTGGTAAATGATGTAAATCTGATATGAAATGATGTTTGTTAGCAATATGATGTTGAGTGTTGTCCTTGAATGGCAAGATGATGGCAACTTACTTGATGAATTTGTGCTTGATAGAACATGTATTGATGAACTAAATCTGATGTATCTACAGTGAGTACAGAAGGCAATGAAGAAAGGAAGTCGGCATGTGATAGATCTATGATGAAAAGAGTATGTCTCTAGGCATACGCGGATTTTCCTAAGGGAAGTCGCGTATGCACGCGGGAATGAACGTTCCAAGTCGCGTATGGGCAAAAGCGCTCATAAAGTGCAAAACCAGGGGTAACTACCGTGGTATTGACCCATTGTATTGGGTAATGATTCGTCTAAATGACCCCGTCCAGGAATACCATCGGAAGTAATGTGGTTTTGGCTCATGGTATTGAAAAAGGGTAAACCTATATAAGGAGAAGAAATTCATTGTGCAAATCATGAGCGTGGGTGCAAGATGTCTGAGCTTGAATGAATACTTCTCTGTGAAGTATATCTGTATGGAAAGGGTAAAGGTTTGATGATATATCTGAATCTATGATGCCCCAATAAAGAAATGATGAAGAAGGGAATCTAGATCTGGAATGTATTTGTATCTGCTAGTGCGACAGGCTTAGATGCGAGATAGAGCGGGCAACTTCTTGAAGTAAAGGTAAATACGGGCGAATATCTGATACGGAAAGTATCTTTTGCTCTATAATGATTGAAGATCTATCTGCTAGTTAATGAGAGGAAACGCGTATATACGCGGCTTATTTGAAGAGTATGCGCGTAGGTGAGCTACCGTAATATGCCAGTATCCGCTGGTTTATGTAAACGTAAGCACGTATATACGCGACATCGGTGAAAGGAAGCGTATGCAAACTAGGGTTTGCGCAGAGTACGTAGTAAGAAATGTCGATATTCGCTGTGGTTTTGCGTGCTCTGTCGGTGAGTTATATGTATCTGTTTCATGGTTGACTGTGCTTAAAAGTATGGAGTGGGTCCAGTCTGAAAATATGATGAAACGAGGCCTGCAAGTTGTGTCCTAAAGGAAGCTTTGGATCCAGTGTGAAAATTGATGAAACGTGGTCCATAGAGGTGCTAAGGGTTGTAGCCTTCAGTCAGGGGGTCGTAGCTCCCTTCTAGGAGAGGCTGGTAAACGAGATCAGGGGGTCGTAGCTCCCTTCCAGGAGAGGCTGGTAAACGAGTCAGGGGGTTGGAGCTCCCTTCCAGGAGAGGCTGGTAAACGAGCGCAAGTGGGTGCCTGCATGCTGGTAGGAGTCTGCGCTAGCACATATGTTGTAAGATGTTTTCTCTATAATAAAATATTGAGGGCTGAGCAACTGCAGTGGTGGTTTTCTCCCGACTTGGGTTTCCACCTAAAAATCCTGGTGTTCATGTGTGATGCTTTATGTGATGGTTTATTCTGTTGTTACTACACCTGTTTACTGTTAACTTCACATCAGATGAATGAATATTGCAAAGAACTAAGTTAATAAATATCTGCATATTTAGATCTCTGCTAATACGCGAGTTGTATGAATGATATCCACGTGTATACGCGAGTTTACTGAAGGAAAGTAGCGTATGGGTTTTAGAGAGTGAAAAAGTAAAAAGTTTTGAATATGCAGTAAATAATGATTCACCCCCCCTCTCAGTATTTCTCCCAACAATGATATCTTATACTGCAAAGCTCAGGGCCTTCTCTTCAGGATTCAACTTTGTAGATAATATATCCAATCCAATCTACACTTTGACTATGAATATTTACAATGATGAAGTAAATAAATCTAACTATTAAGTGACTTGTGAGGGATAGTAATGTTTCAACATCCTTCCATTTACTAGTCCTTCTTGAAGCTCTATACCATCCAAATTCCTGATAAAAAAGGAATTGTTTCCTCTGTAACCATATATGACATAGGGTCCCTGCCATAGAAAGTCAAACTTCCCATGTTTACCCTTATCCTCTCTTCTTGCATCCCATCTTAAAACTTGATCTCCTATGAAAAATTCATCTTCCTTAACTCTTTTATAAAAAAAAAATTTGATCTTTTATAAAACTTGTGACTTTTCATAAACTTCATCTCTGGTTTGTTGAAGGTGTATGGTCTCATTGATTCTTCTTTGAATGTCATTAGTTTCTACCTGTGATTCCTAGATGATCTTCATGACTGGGACACCCAAGGAAGAAGGAAAAACTGCATCTGTACCATAAAAAAATTGATATGGTGAAGTTCCTATGGACTTTTTTGTAGTAAGCCTGTCAGCCCAAAGGGCATAGATTAGATTTTTGTTCCATGTATTTTTATTATCTTAGAGTATTTTTTTGATGATGTTGAATAAACTTTTATTTGAGGATTCGGCCAGACCATTACCTTGGGGGTAGTACGCTGTGGAATTACCTAAGGTAGTATGGTATTTATGGCAGAAAGTAATCGTCTTCTTAGATTTGAAAGAAATAGCATTGTATGTGATAATTTTGTGTGGGCATCCAAATCTAGACAAAATATTACTTTCTATGAATGAGATAATAACTGAGTTTGTATCTTGCCTAGTGGGAATTGCTTCAATCCACTTATTAAATTAATCAGTAGTAGTTAGAATCCATTTGTGTTGACCTAAAGATGGAGGATGAATTTCACCTATGAAGTCTAATCCCCATAGTTGAAATGGTTTTTCAGTGGATATTGGTTTCAGAGGTAATGGTAACACTTTCATTTTACCTTCAAAGATCTGGCATTGATGGCAAGAGGTAACAAACTTTTTAACATCTGAAAATAAATATGGCCAGTAAAAACCAGCTCTGAGTATTTTATCAGCTGTGCTCTTCCAGTATAGATGGCCACCACAGTCACCTACATGAAATTCCTCAAGGATCTTGTTATCCTCAGATTTCAATAAACAATTAAGTAAAATTCGAGTACTTTCTCTCCAATATAGTGCATTATTTAAGATACAGAATCTCATTGCTTTTTGCTTGTTAAATCTTGCCTTGGTTTTGGTCAGTCCAGGAGGAGCTTGTAATTTTGTTAGTACAAAGATTATATTAGAGTACCAGGGTGAGTCTTGATAGGCCTCACTGATCGATGGAGTCGCCATCTCCTCCTGCTCATCTACTTGTGCAATGAAATTAATATCTAAGGCATTGCAATTTGATTCAACCATCAGTCTGGCTAAACCCTATCCTTTAATGAGTTTAGTTGGTTTAATTTCCAGGTCATATTCAAGGATTGTGGCTATCCACTTTCCTCTTATGCTGTCTGGTCCATCTTGAGTCAAAATGTCTTTAAATACTGCATTAGGGACATATGTAATGATGTGTGAATGAAGTATATACACTCTGAAATATTTTATAGCTTTAACCAGAGCCAAAGCCTATTTTTCTATTATGTTGTATTTCAGTGGTGCATCTCTGAGAGCTTTACTAAAAAATGCAATGGGTTGTTCAAATCCTTGATAATTTTTCTACAGAAGAACTGCAGCTATGGTGTGTTCAGATGCAAAGGAAAAGATTATAAAATATTTTGTGTAATCTGGACTGATAAGGACTGGTGCTTTAGTTAAGGCCTGTTTGATAGATTCAAAATATTGTTTGGCCTTTATTGTCCATTTAAATGAGGAGTCCTTTTTAAGCATGTTATTTAAATCTTTTATAATCTCAGCCAAATTTGATATGAATCTTCTTAGAAAATTGATCTTTCCCAAGAATGCTTGGAGTTCTTTAATGTTCCTTGGTGGTTGAATGTTTAGAATTGCTTCAATTCTTACAGGGTCTATTCTAATGCCTTCTTTTGAAATGATATGACCTAGCAATTTGCCTTCTTCTAGCCCAAAAATAGACTTTTTCGGATGAAGAGATATACCTTATTTTCTGCATTTAATAAAAACATGTCTCAAATGATCCAAATGATCATCATTTGTTTTACAAAACACAGTAATATCATCCAAATAAATGACTAGGAACTCATGGATTTCCTTGGCAAAGGCAATATCCATGGCCCTTTGAAATGTAGCTCCTGCATTTTTTAACCCAAAAGGCATTTTCACATACATGAAAGTGCCCCATGGAGTAGTAAATGCAGTTTTGGTTTGGTCATCTTTGCAAACTAGAATCTGATTGTAACTAGAGAAACCATCTAATAAAGAGATTCTGGAAGAACCTGCTACCCTCTGTAAAATATGGTCCATTTTTGGCAAGGGGTAGTTATCCTTCAAGGATGCTTTATTAAGATTCCTAAAGTATATGCATAGTATAATTTCTCCTGTCTTTTTTCTGGTTGGCACTAAATTAGATATCCAGTCAGAAAATATGACTGGTGCAATTATCTGTGCATCAAACATTCTTTTGACTTCTTTTTCGATTAGTGGTAACAAAACAGGATTAATCCTTATAAGCTTCTGTTGAAAAGGTTTTTGATTTTCTTTTAAAGGAATTTTATGTTGAATAATGTCTGTGTTGTAAGTTTTTAAGTCTTCATAGCTCCATGCAAAGACATCTTGAAATTCTTTTAAAAGTTCATTGTATTTATCCCTTTCATCTGATGATAAGGATTTGGATAGTTTGATTATTCTTGGTTTATCATCTGTTCCTAAGTTATAATATTCTATGTCAGATTTAATTGGCTCCATTTTTGGCCTTATGGGCACATCATTAGAGTCAAATAAATCTTCTAGAGGAGTTAAACCTCTGGGCAAAATGTTGTTCTTTAAATCAATCAAATCTATTTCATCTTCAATCAATTCCTCTATTTCTATTTTTCCATTTCAACAATGTCACTTTGAGTAAAAATAGTAGGCTTTTCAAAATTATGTACATCTAAATTATCTAAATCATCTATTTGACAGAAATTTAAATCTATATCACAAGGTGAAACTATGTTACAGTTGTTATCGATTTGACAATTTTGAAATTCATGTTCATTATTCAAAAAGTGATAAATTTTTTGATCCTATAAAAAATTTTTCCAATATTTCACATTATCAGGAATAATAGGCCTATATTTAATCTCAGCAGTGCATTTTTGTAATGGTGAAAAAGGAATTTTACAACTGCTGGCAAAAGTAGCTAAGAAATGAGCCTGTATGTTCTGATCTCGAGGGATGACAGAAAAATTACCTTCTAACAATTCTTCAAGCAGTTCCAATACTGTTTCTCTGTATCTTGCAAGTCTGGGGTTGTGAACTGAATACTCTACATTAATTTGTTTTATAACTAGTTCAGAATCACCCAAAACCATTATTCTTTTTCCTCCCTTTTTTGTAATAATTTGCAGGCCTAAGATTAAAGCTTTGTATTCAGCCATGTTATTGGTGCATTTGAAGTTTAATCTAAAAGCATGCCCTTCATAATGGCTTGTTTCAATGTTTGTAATCCAAACACTAGCTCCAACTCCAAATTTATTAATAGATCCATCAAAATCTAGATGCCACAAAGCTTCATGACCAATATAATCATCCATGATTTTAAGTCTTTTATCAGTGAGTTCAGTTGGATTTTAATTTTGATCAGAGTTACTAAGAATAAAAGAATCAAGATCAGTGGGAGTAGCATAAATTGGATAATTTGTAGGTCTGTCTACACTACTGATCATGTACTTCATCAAGGTTTATCTATAAAGCTTCTTAGGCTGTCCAAATACAGAGTTAGTAGCATAACTCATATCTAGTTGTAGATATCCCTACAACTTTGCTCCCCACGAGCGAGAAAGAAGCATGCCATATTTTGGCAAGATGTCAGCTACTACAACGTCCATGATCATACTCTTACCAGGATACTGGACTAGGTTAACACATAGATCTTTAATCAAACCAATACATTGGACTTTGGATGAATCAAATGAGAACAGGTCCTTATAGGGTCTGGTTATGTCTAGATTAATAGTTTCCATTAAAGCTTTAGGTATTAAATTGTGGGAAACTCTAGTATCTAGCATAGTATTGTGTAATATTTGGTCATGTGCAGTAAGACTTAAATAAAATGGGGGTACCGACCCATCTGAATGCTTTCCATCTACATTGGGACCAAAAATAAATTCATGCCTATCTTCATTCATGTTGATTGTATCTTCATTCTCATTTACATTCAATGCATCAGAAATCATAGATCTATATAAATCATTTTTAGCTAGTTCTACCAAGGGAACAACTATTTTCAATTTGGATATTTCAGACTTCATATTAAATGTTGGCTGAGATCTAATGGTTTGAATCACTTCTTCTTTGGGAACTATGGTTTGTGATGATTTTTCCTGAGTTTCTACTGTTTTTCCTTTGTTTTGAGATTTTCTCTTGTCTTATGTCTGAGTTTCTTGGTTTTTGCTATCCTTAACTATTTCTTCAGGAATATTTTGGGAGTTAGCAGAAGTCTTATTAGTCTTATCAGGTTTAGGATCTGATATTTTAAAGTCAGTAGGATTCTTTCTTGGCTCAATGACTGTTTTTGAATTGATGGATTTAGGAGAATTAGCGTTTGGAACATCCTTAGAAGATTGTGCCACCTCTTCAGTAATATCTACAATTTTCGGCCTTGCTTCTTTTTAGGACTGGTTGGATTTGAACTTTGTTTTCCATCTCTAGGAAGAATTTGCAAGAATTTTGATTTAGAAGTATCAGTCTTCTTTTTCTTTTTTTATTTTTGATTTGGAGCATTACTCTTTATGGCAGGTTCATTGGTTTTCTTGCTCCTAAGGTTGTATTTACTGTGAATTTCATTTATTGAAAAATCATAACCTTGTTTATAATCATACGATTCTCCAGATTCTACTTTTAACTGTTGAATTTCAAAGAGTTCCTGGTCCTCCTGGGTGAGGAAAATGGTTTTATTTTCATCAATCCACATAACAATGTTTATGTCTTCCTCCTCATCAACACTGTTTTGTGAACTTTCTGCAAAGTTTTCTTGGAATTGGGTTCTTATATTCTGATCAGGGGAAGGTTCCTTACCTTTCCCGAGGTTGGTGCTTTTCCTGTAATTGGGATTCCGGATCTGGGATTTATTTTCCCATTATGGTTTCTTTTCAATTTGATCCAGTATATCAACTACTTTTTCTAGTGCTTTAGTAATGAAATCAAACTTTCTATCTAAGTGATATGCTTCTTATTTAATAGTAACCCTTCTTTCATTTATCATTTTGGCCTTCTTTGCAAGTATGTTGATTTCTACACCTACAACGTTTTGTTGCATTTGCTCTAAAGTATTTGCATCCCTTTCCCTAAGTTGGTAAGCCATGTCTATGTAAAAAAAATCAAGGAATTTCAGTAGCACAGAATATGGAGTAGGTTTAAGGCCTACAAGAATGGCGTTATAAACACTGTTATATCTTGTGCAGAAGTCTTGGATAGTTTCATTTGTGGCTCTTTTGACGGCATCAAATTCAGATAGTATTTGCATAAGGTTCTTCTTTTTCTCCCATTTATTTAGGAAGGCTCTATGTAATGCTGCTACGTCTACTATGCTACCAGCTGCTAAACCTTTAAACTAGGTTTTTACTTCTCCAATTAAGCTCTGGGAAAATAGTCTTATTTGGACATCAGACTCATCTATCTCATAGACTTCCCAGAAATCATTCATTCTAGTAATGTGTTCCTATGCAGTAATCTGTGAAAGATTATCAAACAGTGGAATATCTTTTTGGTAGTTCTGGGGCATGTCATGGAGATTCTGAGGTAAGACCAAGGGAGCATATCGAGTTTCCATGGCTTGAACTTTAGCTAAACTGGGAGGTATAGTTGTAGTGATAGGGATAGTGCTGGTTACTACAATGGATGTACTTGAAGAGCTTAGTAATGGGGATGAAACGGAAGTAGTATGGCTAATGATAATTGTAATGGGTTGGGTAAATGATGGATATACTAATTTGGGCTGCAAAGGCAACTCAGGGCTTATGGGCTCTTGAGGTGAACTGACAGCAGAATCAGTGAATGATGTGGCAGCATACAGAGTAGAATTTGATGCTGGAAAGACTTTTGTATATAGTTCAGAGACTGGGGGTTTAAATTTAGACAAAAATTTAGCTAACTTAACAGCTTCTTCAATGTCTTTGATTTTTGTGACACTTACCCTTTTAACTGGACTTTTACTTTCATTTTTATCTAATTTAGTAGGAATAGAAATAATTTTATGTTTTTCACTCACATAAGAAGTAAAAACTGGATCTAAAACAATTTCTTTTAAATCTGATTTAGATTTTTTTTTAAATAAATATTTTTCAAACTTTAAGTCAAAATCAATGTCTGATAAGCTTACTAATTCTTTGGGTAAAGAATCAACTCTTCTCAGAGGTATCGTAGTTTTAGAACTATCAATTGTTTTTTTCTTCTTTTTTCCTATTTGGTCCAGATTATCTATTATCTCTAGAGGATTAGGATCTAGTATAGTAGACTTTCTTGGGAGCCAGAATGTTTATTGGGTAAAATACCCACAACCTTTAAACACAATATTAAAGTAGAAAAGATATAATTAAAGATCTTCCTTCAAGACTAAACTTAAAACTGGAGAGTGGTTAGTTCCCCAGTATGTTCGCCAGTATGTTATCGCCCTAGTACTTCTCAGGTTGTGGGATGGGGATTTTTGTAGTTAAGAACACCAAGGGTAACCAAGAACTGCTTTGGGAATTCAGGATCTAGCCTTCCTGAGCTCCGGAGAGGGATCTCTCCTAAAGATTTAGCTTTGTTTTAGTAAAAGGTTTTAGGCTAGCTATTAGTGAGAAATAGGACTGATTTTTTGAAATGTGGTAGGAATAAAAAGTATTTCAAGGTAAACCAGAGGGATCTACCAGAACATTGGGAAATGCAGTCAACTCTCTAGGCAAGTAGGGCTAGGAAATAAGACTTGAAGATGCAAATGTACTAAGGGCAGGATAGATGACCTTCTAAGGCTTTGAATAGGTTTTGATGATGGAATGGGTGAAATCTGAACAAAAGGGCACTTAAGAATCCTTAATTTACAGATAAGAGGATTTGAAGGAGGGGATCAAACTGGGACCTAGAGCAATTAATAATTCTATGGTCCGGTTATCAAGTAGAAAACATAGAAATGCCAACTAGTTTAAAACAGAGAGCTTATTATCACTAATTCTGTTTAATTTCTCCTTAGTTGATCATTACAGACTAGAAACACATCAAATGAATGTATGTAAACTTTAAAGAATAACACTGAAAATAGGAAAAAATACGAGACTTATCTTATCACCACGAGAATCCTTAGTTATGATGTTTCTAATCTTGTTTCCAGACTGCTGCTTCGCTAATTGACTCACACCAACTTCAATATGTCCAACAAATGACTATAATTGTCTTGAGAAATTTTATTCCACCCTGAATAATTCGAATTATGAAGTATTTATACACAAAAATTGTTTACAAAATATCTCAGAAATTGAGATAATGTTTTAAAGAAAAATAGGAAAAAGAACATAAGAAGAGGGACAACGGAAAAACAGTTTGCAAGTTGTCCTCTTTTACAAGGAAAAATAGAATTGTCTTATATTATCTAAACTGATTTATGGTGTGTTGTGAGCATTTCTAGCAATAGGTACATCTTCACGTGGATGGTGGCTTGTAAAATACTCTTTCTTTTCATCTTCTTCTCTGATACTCTTTATCTTTTCTTTTTCACTGTTTCACTGCTGTAATTGAAAAATGACCAACAGTAACAATTTGATTTTACTGATACACTTTGACCCTGATACACTTTGACGCTGATTTTTTCACCATAAGGTAAAAGTAAAATATGAATTTCCAAGTAATTTTCCTATCCTTTATCTATCAAATTCACAGCAGATCTGTGAATTATTGCCATTGTTCAGCAGTGGGGATCTTCATATTCTTCAATTTCCTGTAACTTTCATCACCTTCTGTATATTTCGCAAAGTTAGGCTTTACAGTGAACATATGCTTGATTTCATTTTCCAAAAAGAATATATTTTCAAAATTGTTACACCATTTTTTGGTCATCTAACCTACTATCATTAGATGGACCCAAGTACACCATGTAAGACCAATTTTACCCTAAGTAAAATTGCTTTCACTATGTGAAATAACTTAATAAACCTCATTTATTAGGTTGTTTATGGTCTAAACAGGAAACCCCAAAAGGAAATATTAAACAAATCTATATTTGTTTGATTTTCCTCATGGAATAATTAATTAAACCATAATTTAATTATTATTCCTAGTCATGTTTAATCCAAAACAAAGAAATTAATTAGATAAACCTTTATTTATCTTATTATTTTCTAGGAATAATTATTTAAATCTTATTTAGATAATATTCCTTGTTAAATATGACCAAATCACCCACAAATAATTAAATAAATCATTATTTATTTAATTATCCTTCAACCACTTCCTTAAAAAGATAAATAAATAATTTATTTTTTTTTTTTGACAAAGAAAGGGATTTGACCCAAGTCAAATACCTTTTTCCTCCAACAAATATAATAAAATATTCCATAAAAGGTGGATCTAGATTTGGTTAACATTATTTTAATCATGCACCAAGATCTAGAATGACCCAATATTTTGTTATAAATAGGAGGGTTTTTCCTACCATTCTTCACCTTTTGTTGCCTATTAGATCACTCTGGATCTATACACTTGGTCACACTTTTCTCCATTTCTGCTTTTTGCTGATTTCCTTCCTTTTTCTAGCCACCTTGCCTCTGCCTCTTGGCTGTGATCTGCACCTCTTTTCAGCAGCTTTACCCTTTAGATCTCCGTCCCTTTTGACCCTAGATCTATTGGCCTCTTTTTAGTGTGTTTTGATTAGATTTTTTCCCTCTGTTAGACTAGTTTTGAGAGGCCCGCCTTTTTGGGTTAAATAGATGCATTGTTAGCTGTTAATTTTCTGTTATTTCAGCATTATATACTGTTCTCTACAGATTTATTTTTAGTTACGCAGCACACTTTTTCTTTTTCTCTCAAAACGAAAAGGGTTTAAAAATTAAAATTAACGCACGCCACACACTCACCCTAAGTGAAGAAGAGCTTGGTTAACACCGCCAGGCAAAGACTTTAAAATCAATTGACACTGCACCTTTCTGCCCTTGTTCCGACATTTTAATCACTTGATTCTGCACCTCCCTGCCTTTGTTGGTAATTCTTCTTCCCCTTGTGCTGTGTTTGTGTTGTCACCATTGCGCCCCCAAGGCGCACATCCCGGAGACTTCTTGGCCTTCACCCTCAGTTTTCGGTCGATCGACCTACTCCGTCCCGCCGTCGTCGAGTTAGTCCTCCTCCGAGTCCGCACTCCGACTCTTCTTCTGATTCATTGGGTTCTCCTTTCACTTCTGGGTCTCCCCCTGTTACCTTCACTATGTCTGTTCCAGGGCCTAATGCTAGCAGTAATCCTGGCCCTAGTACCGGGACTACTACTAGCCGAACCGCCACAGGAACTACCTCGGCCGCGCCCTTGCTCCCCTTCATGGCAGGCCTCAGCCTGCCCGATTTGGACCCGTTGATAAACGACCCTATACACCATGATGCTAGTTGGTCTGCTATCCCGACAAAGCTCCCTTCCAACATCCCAAAGTTTGAAGGCCTTGCTGGAGAAGATCCTTCAAATCATGTTCGATCTTTCCACATGTGGTGTTCATCTACCTCCATTACCGATGACTCTGTCCATCTTCGGTTGTTCCAACGAACGCTTACAGGTGCGGCTTCTAAGTGGTATGTTGATCAGCCCACTTCCTCTCATACCACCTTTCCAACTCTTGCCCGAGATTTTTTATCTTACTTCTAGCTTCCCCTTCGTTATGACACTGGTATCGAACTTTTGACTTCTTTTTGTCAATCATCTCCGACCCGCCTATCCGATCATGTCCAGGAATGGCGGCGAAGAAAGAGCCTATGTCAATCCCCTACCTTCGAAGACCGTGTCTACATGGAATGGTTCCTTATATCTCTCTTGCCTCCTATCAGGAAAGATGTCGCATCGCATTTCCCCCAAACCGAAGAAGCCGCCCTCCAACTTGCGTTAAAATATGACTTGATCTACGCTCAGACAGGTTATGTTTATACCGTTATACCTGATCTCCCCAGACCCGGTGGTGTTAATGCACCGGGGGCACCTCATGCCGTCGACGGTATCGTTGGAACTCTCTCTCATCCATATGCCCAACCTCCCATGGGTCATGGTTTTCCTGGGGGAGGGGGCAGCACCTCCCGCACTTGTTCCCCTCCTGGTAGCACGTATCCAGGATACAGCATACCTCCTCTTTTGGACCAACCTCCTGGTCACCATACTGTTACCCAACCCCCTTATTATTCGTATCCACAGTTTACTACTCCAGCTCCTCCAGCATCAGCACCTCTGACTCCCTGGCCTTCTCAACCCCTGCAACAGCAGTCACCGCCCCCTCAACAGCTGGTGGATGCACAACAGGGATTCATGGCTAACCCACCACCTGACAAACAGGTTGCCACTCAACCTTCCCCTTCTAGTTCCTCCAATTACCAGATCCTCATGATGAACTCTGATCCACCTCTAACCGTCGACCTTAACCTTCAAACTCGGTCTCGCTAGTACCCCACGCCTTCCGCTCAGTCTGCCCCCGAGTCCCCTTCTTCAGGTTCTACAGATCCTCTTTCGACATCCAATGGTCCCTTGCATATACCTCAGCCTAAAGTTGAGGTTCATACCAAGATTCCTAAGGGACCATTACGCCGAAATGCTGCTTCTAGTCGAGCTGCTCATTCGTATAGCATAGTAGATGATTTGGCGCAGTCTCCTGCAACCATTTCCACATTGGAACTCCTCCCGTCGTGCCCTTCCCAAAAGAAGGCTCTGCTATCTTCCATGGGTGCTGTAGTTCCTGCTAATGACCAGATGATTGTTTTCGATGCCCATCAATCAGAACATCCTCCTCTTCCTGCTTCCGTCGCCTTCCAAATCCCAGTCAAAATCTGGAACGCTAACATTTCCCGGTGTATCATTGATGAGGGGGCATCCACCTGCGTGATGTCCGCTTTGGTTTGGAAGCAACTCGGATCTCCTGAGTTGGCCCCTTCCATGATCACCCTTCGAGCGTGGGATGGCCACGCCTCCCAGCCCATTGGCCTCTTCCGTAATTGTCCTATCACTCTTGCGGGAAAGACTGTTTGCGTTGATGTCGAAGTCATCGATGCCCCTCTAGATTATAACATTCTCTTGGGGCGGAGCTACACCTATGCTATGTATGTTGTCCCATCCGTGGTTTTTTGCAAGATGTATTTTCCTCATAATGGAAAGATAGTCGCCATTGACCTGTTGACATATCATGAGCCAAAATCTCAGACCTCACCTCAGACGACAATCTCTTCTGTAGCCAACAAGAAAACTGTCAATTCCTTGATCAGTGTCTCTCCTGGCGTCTACAAAGACTCCTCTTTGCTCGGAACCTTCCCTGGTCTTCCTCCTCCTCCTATCTCTGACCCCAGCTCATCGAATGTTTGCATGACGCAATCGTCTCGTCACTTTACAACTCCGTCGGTTAGTCAACTGAGCGCCTGCAACTGCCTCCAGCCCTTTCACTGTGCTGGTAGTCATGGCCCCTTTATCCTCCCTGCAATTCCCCTCTAAGCCTTAGCCATTTAGGAGCCATCCCACTCGGCCATTACCCTTCCGGTCGACATCACCATAGCTCACTGTAGTGCAGACCAGACGGCCATGGCCACCTCTCTTCCTAACCTAACTTTAGATTCATCCTGTCTGTCAACCCAAACCTTATCTCGCTTTGACCCCAGTTCAACCGGCCCCCAGGACTTCTCCCGCCACAACAGTGCCTCAGTCACCTCAACGGGAAGCACCTCCTGTTGCGACCGCTTCGGGTAAGAAGGGCAAAGCTCGCAAGGGGGCATCAAAGGAAAAGGCTACCCCAACAAACCCTACCCCTCCTCGGCCTCCAAAGCATACCATCCAGTGTGCTTTGTGTGATATTTTCGATCACGCCACCCATACCTGTCCTAAATTGCTTCATCTCAAGCCCATGGTTAATGTCGCGTTCCCTGAGTCCACGGTCCTGGAAGCCTCTATTCCTTCCGCGACCGCGATCAAGAACCCCAAGATTATTCACACCAACCACCCCTGTGCTCTGTGTGATCTCCATGGCCATTACGCCCATCTTTGTCCCCGCCTCGAGGACTTCCGCACCTCTCTAGCCGCGGTCCACCAATTCGAGGCCAAACGCAATGAGTCCACCTCTCCCCTATTTGCGCGTTTTTCTTCGGCAGCACTACCAGACATGACTACTCCCATTGACATTCCCCCTCCTGACATTGAGATGATGGAGCCTTCATCCACCATTTTCTACCTATCATCATCCATGAGACCCCGAGTGGAAGCCCCCACGAATCCTCCCCATGTTTCTGCTGACCTTCCTTCAACATCACCTTGGGCTCAACATCGGTAGATCCTTTATCTTCTTACTCTTCTGTCACCCCTTGTGACGACGCGCATGTGACCCTCTCTTCTCATGATGATGATTCAGGTAGCTTCGCCACGTCAGGTGGTCTTTCTTCCACCATTCACCCCATCTTCTATCACGATGACGACATTATGGAAAAAATCCCCACCCATGACTTTATCTATTCCCCCTTACATTGAACCCATGCGTTCACACCACATACACCTTGTGGCCATTACATTGAAACCCAATGTTTGGGTGAGGGGGCACCCACATTTGAGAAACCAAGAGAAGAAACTCCCCACAACTCTCCTAGTGTATCTGGTTGTGTTGACTTTAGTACCATTATTCTTCCACATTTAGAAGAACCTCTAGAGTCCCATATCACTTCAGATCACTCTAGGGATGATACCCCTTATCGTTCCCTCATCTTCCATCAACAACCCAATCTCTTAGACATGGTTGTTGCCCAACCTATAGCTTTTCTACGAGAGCATCAGTTCATTATCTCCACATCCTCTCTTTGGGATAGTGACACCAGGTATGCCAACCCGAAAACTTAAAGGCCATTTGATTCATATATGCAGTACCAGCAGAGATTGGTAATACTCCATTCCCTTTCTCAAACTGCATAACCATAACGAAAAAAAATGGCGCACCAAATCATTAAAATGTGTTTAGATTCCCCTTTTTCTAAATACATTTTGGCATGACCACCACATGCTTTGGGGCACCTATGCCCCTCAACCATAACCCTTCCCAAAATCGAATTTCTTCACTTACGATACTTGTACTTGGGGCACCACTTTGCCTCCTTACTCGCATTTGTTCATGTTGATTTTCGTCATGAGATACCATCTTGTACTCATGTTTTTATGGTCCCCCATTGGACCTTTACTGTGTGGCAGCACCATCGAGTCGCCCTTGTTTAGAACATCCAAGTTGAGTCATCATCACATTCATGGAGTATATCCCGAGTCCCTTTGTACCCCGCTATAGTCCTCCATCCTTCATTTCTTGGTCTCTCTCTTGTGTCGTACATTATGGCCGTCAGTCCCACTGTCCCCTATCCCTTATGATACTGTGTCAGTCGCTACCATGTCATTCATGCCCTTTATGCTCTAGCAAGGGAAGTCATCCATTCGCTACTCAGTCCCCTCCATTCCATCTTCATCATTGGTCTTATTCAGTCCGTCGCTCTACTATTTTCTCTCGTGCCTTAGTTGAGGATATCTCATTGCCTCACCTATGGCGGGCCTCCTTCTATCGACATCCGCTCCTTCATTCCAGAAGACAGGTCTAGAGGGCGGTGTACCTTGGTTCCCACTTACACTCTTGTTCGGCGCCTCGAATCAGGCAAAGGGATCTCTCATTTCCCTTTGACTTGATTGTTTCTCCACTCCAGCTCCTTTCAGCATGATTGAGATCAGTATACTTGATGGTTCAGCAATGCAGCAACAACTCTTGGTGATTCCCGGGCGTGTGTGAGATGTCTCAACCCTCATGAGGGGGTGGCCCTGCAGGTAGCCCCCCACATGCCCGGATGACCTCTTCAGTGCAGCCTTCGATGCAGCTCCACATATTTGATGATGTCGGCCTTAGCCGCTTGCAGCGCCTCTTTGATTTGCATGTATCAGTCAGATTTTGTGAGCCCTTCCCTGCGTATAGGGGGCATTTGGGTTGTATTTGTATCTCATGTACTCAGATATTATTGTATCAGTCCTGGCTGTTATCCCAGGCACAGCATGTATGTGGGATCCTTCATTGTATTTTTATCTGGCTCATGTTTATGCCGGCTGTACTTTATGGTTCGGTCCCTTGTTTACTGGACACACTATTCTTTTGTACTTTGTCTTGGTGGGCATAGGTATGCCTCCCCCGCCGCCTTTAGCACAGGTACCCTCTCATAAAAAGAAACTTGTTGCACCTTCGAGTCTCACCTCCTCAGGGTCTAGTTCTTCAGCACATTGGTCTACCTCACATTTCTCTCTCTGACTTCCATTTTGATGTCTGGTGATTGAGTTCTTACAACATACTTCGGTCATACGATTTTCTCCTAACACTCGCACGCTGGGGGGCAATCTGTTACACCATTTTTTGGTCATCTAACCTACTATCATTAGATGGACCCAAGTACACCATGTAAGACCAATTTTACCCTAATTAAAATTTCTTTCACTATGTAAAATAACTTAATAAACCACATTTATTAGGTTGTTTATGGTCTAAACAGGAAACCCCAAAAGGAAATATTAAACAAACCTATATTTGTTTGATTTTCCTCATGGAATAATTAATTAAACCATAATTTATTTATTATTCCCAGTCATGTTTAACCCAAAAACAAAGAAATTAATTAGATAAACCTTTATTTATCTTATTATTTTCTAGGAATAATTATTTAAATCTTATTTAGATAATATTCCTTGTTAAATATGACCAAATCACCCACAAATAATTAAATAAATCTTTATTTATTTGATTATCTTCTAACCGCTTCCTTAAAAAGATAAATAAATCATTTATTTATTTATTATTAACAAATAAAGGGATTGTTGATCAAAATAGCACCCTCAACCATTATTGAAATATTCCATAAAGGTGGATCTGAATTTGGTTAATGTTATTTTAATCATGCACCAAGATCTAGAATGACATGTATTTTGTTATAAATAGGGAGGAGTTTTTCCTACACATTCTTCACCTTTTTTGTTACCTATTAGATCTGCTCTGGATCTATACATGATCACACTTTTCTCCATTACGCTTTTAAGTTTATCACATAAAATGCCTTGCCTCTTGCCTCTTGTCAGTCACCGCACCTCTTTTCGGCTGACTTTTACCCACTTTAGATCCCGTCCCTTTTGACCCTTTTGACCCTAGATCTATTGGCCTCTTTTTAGTGTGTTTTGATTAGATTTTTTCCCTCTGTTAGACTAGTTTTGAGAGACCCACCTTTTTGGGTTAGATCGATGCATTGTTAGCTACTAATTTTCTGTTATTTCAGCTTTATATACTGTTCTCTGCAGATTTATTTTCAGTTACGCAGCACAATTTTTATTTTTCTCTCAAAACATCAGGGTTTAAAAATTAAAATTAGCACACGCCACACACTCACCCTTAGCGAAGAAGAGCCTGGTTCACACCGCCAGGCAAAGACTTTAAAACCAGGTAAATATTTACCTTTAAGCACTTATTCAGTAACCGTCAATTGATTCTGCACCTCCCTACCTTTGTTGGTCGTTCTTCTTCCCCTTGTGCCATGTTTGTGTTGTCACCATTGCGCCCCCAAGGCGCACATCCCGGAGACTTCTTGGCCTTCACCCTCAGTTTCCGGTCGATCGACCTACTCCGTCCCGCCATCATCGAGTTAGTCCTCCTCCGAGTCCGCACTCCGACTCTTCTTCTGATTCATTGGGTTCTCTTTTCACTTCTGGTTCTCCCCCTGTTACCTTCACTATGTCTGTTCCAGGGCCTAATGCTAGCAGTAATCCTGGCCCTAATACTGGGACTACTACTAGCCGAACCGCCACAGGAACTACCTCGGCCGCGCCCTTGCTCCCCTTCATGGCAGGCCTCAGCCTCCCCGATTTGGCCCCGTTGATAAACGACCCTATACACCATGATGCTAGTTGGCTTGCTATGCCGACAAAGCTCCCTTCCAACATCCCAAAGTTTGAAGGCCTTGCTGGAGAAGATCCTTCAAATCATGTTCGATCTTTCCACATGTGGTGTTCATCTACCTCCATTACCGATGACTCTGTCCGTCTTCGGTTGTTCCAACGAACGCTTACAGGCGCGGCTTCTAAGTGGTATGTTGATCAGCCCACTTCCTCTCATACCACCTTTCCGACTCTTGCCCGAGATTTTTTATCTTACTTCTAGCTTCCCCTTCGTTATGACACTAGTATCGAACTTTTGACTTCTTTCTGTCAATCATCTGCGACCTGCCTATCCGATCATGTCCAGGAATGGCGGCGAAGAAAGAGCCTATGTCAATCCCCTACCTTCGAAGACCGTGTCTACATGGAATGGTTCCTTAGATCTCTCTTGCCTCCTATCAGGAAATATGTCGCATCGCATTTCCCCCAAACCGAAGAAGCCGCCCTCCAACTTGCGTTAAAATATGACTTGATCTACGCTCAGACAGGTTATGTTTATACCATTATACCTGATCTCCCCAGACCCGGTGGTGTCAATGCACTAGGGGCACCTCATGCCGCCGACGGTATCGTTGGAACTCTCTCTCATCCATATGCCCAACCTCCCATGGGTCATGGTTTTCCTGGGGGAGGGGGCAGCACCTCCCGCACTTGTTCCCCTCCTGGTAGCACGTATCCAGGATACAGCATGCCTCCTCTTTTGGACCAAACTCTGGTCACCATACTGTTACCCAACCCCCTTATTATTCGTATTCGCAGTTTACTGCTCCATCTCCTCCAGCATCAGCACCTATGACTCGCTGGCCTTCTCAACCCCTGCAACAGCAGTCACCGCCCCCTCAAGAGCTGGTGGATGCACAACAGGGATTCATGGCTACCCCACCACCTGACGGACAGGTGGCCACTCAACCTTCCCCTTATAGTTCCTCCAATTACCAGATCCTCATGATGAACTCTGATCCACCTCTAACCGTCAACCTTAACCTTCAAACTCGGTCTCGCTAGTACCCCACGCCTTCCGCTCAGTCTGCCCCCGAGTCCCCTTCTTCAGGTTCTACAGAGCCTCTTTCGACATCCAATGGTCCCTTGCATATCCCTCAGCCCAAAGTTGAGGTTCATACCAAGATTCCTAAGGGACCATTACGCCGAAATGCTGCTTCTAGTCGAGCTGCTCATTCGTATAGCATAGTAGATGATTTGGCGCAGTCTCCTTCTGCCATTTCCACATTGGAACTCCTCCAGTCGTGCCCTTCCCAAAAGAAGGCTCTGCTATCTTCCATGGGCGCTGTAGATCCTGCTGATGACCAAATGATTATTTTCGATGCCCATCAATCAGAACATCCTCCTCTTCCTGCTTCCGTCGCCTTCCAAATCCCAGTCAAAATCTGGAACGCTAACGTTTCCCGGTGTATCATTGATGAGGGGGCATCCACCTGCGTGATGTCCGCTTTGGTTTGGAAGCAACTAGGATCTCTTGAGTTGGCCCCTTCCATGATCACCCTTCGAGCGTGGGATAGCCACGCCTCCCAGCCCATTGGCCTCTTCCGTAATTGTCCTATCACTCTTGCGGGAAAGACTGTTTTCGTTGATGTCGAAGTCATCGATGCCCCTCTAGATTATAACATTCTCTTGGGGCGGAGCTACACCTATGCTATGTATGCTGTCCCATCCGCGGTTTTTTGCAAGATGTCTTTTCCTCATAATGGAAAGATAGTCGCCATTGACCAGTTGACATATCATGAGCCAAAATCTTAGACCTCACCTGAGACGACCATCACTTCTGTAGCCAACAAGCAAACTGTCAATTCCTTGATCAGTGTCTCTCCTGGTGTCTAAAAAGACTCCTCTTTGCTCGGAACCTTCCCTGGTCTTCCTCCTCCTCCTATCTCTGACCCCAGCTCATCGAATGTTTGCATGATGCAATCGTCTCGGGCTGCTCTCAAGCAACCTGCTTCGGCTAGTCAGCAACCACGCTCTCCGCAACCTGCTCCTAGCCCTTCACCTGCAGCTGGTAGTAATGAGCCTCTTTATCCTCCTGGCACGGTTCCTCCAAGCCTTAGCCATTTAGGAGCCATCCCACCTGGCCATTACCCCTCTGGTCAGATACCGTTCCTAGCTCCCCCACCAGGAGTGTACACGGTACCGGTCATGGCCACCCTCTCTCTTCCTAACCTAACCCTTGGGATTCCGATCCGGTACCTTGATCCTCCAGCCCCAATCTTGCCTGGTCAAGCCAAAACTTATCTTGCTTTGACCCCGGTTCAACCGGTCCCCAAGACTTCTCCCGCTGCAACAGTGCCTCAGTCACCTCAACAGGAACCCCCTCCTGTTGCGACCGCTTCGGGTAAGAAGGGAAAATCTCGCAAGGGGGCATCAAAGGACAAGGCTGCCCCAACCAACCCTGCCCCTCCTCGGCCTCTAAATCATACCATCCAGTGTGCTTTGTGTGATAATTTCGGTCACACCACCCATTCTTGTCCTAGCTTGCCTCATCTCAAGCCCATGGTTAATGTCGCATTCCCTGAGTCCAAGGTCCCAGAAGCCTCTATTCATTCCACGACCGCACTCAAGAACCCCAAGACTATTCACACTAACCACCCCTGTGCTTTGTGTGATCTCCATGGCCATTACACCCATCTGTGTCCCCGCCTCGAGGACTTCTGCACCTCTCTAGCCGCGGTCCACCAATTCGAGGCCAACCGCAATGAGTCCACCTCTCCCCTATTTGCGCGTTTTTCTTCGACAGAACTACCAGACATGACTGCTCCCATTGACATTCCCCCTCTTAATGTCAAGATGATGGAGCCTTCATCCACCATTTTCTACCTACATCATCCATGAGACCCCCGAGGAACATTCCCTCTGAATCCTCCCCTGTTGTTTCGCTTGACCTTCCTTCAGCGATCACCTTGGTCTCAACATCGCTAGATCCTTTATCTACTTACTCTTCTGTCACCCCTTGTGACGATGCGCATGTGAACCTCTCTTCTCATGATGATGATTCAGGTAGCTTCGCCACGTCAGGTGATATTTCTTCCACCATTCACCCCATCTTCTATCACGATGATGACATTATGGAAAAAATCCCCACCCCTGACTTTATCTATTCCCCCTTACATTGAACCCATGCGTTCACACCACACACACCTTGTGGCCATTACATTGAAACCCAATGTTTGGGTAAGGGGGCATCCACATGTGAGAGACCAAGAGAAGAAATTCTCCATAACTCTCCTAGTGTATCTGGTCGTGCCGACTTTAGTACCATTATTCTTCCACATTTAGAAGAACCTCTAGAGTCCCATATCACTTCATATCACTCTAGGGATGATACCCCTTATCGTTCCCTCATCTTCCATCAACAACCCAATCTCTTAGACATGGTTGTTGCCCAACCTATAGCTTTTCTACGAGAGCATTAGTTCATTATCTCCACATCCTCTCTTTGGGATAGTGACACCAGGTATGCCAACCTGAAAACTTAAAGTCCATTTGATTCATATATGCAGTACCAGCAGAGATTGGTAATACTCCATTCCCTTTCTCAAACTGCATAACCATAACGAAAACAAATGGCGCACCACATCATTAAAATGTGTTTAGATTCCCCTTTTTCTAAATACATTTTGGCATGACCACCACATGCTTGGGGGCACCTATGCCCCTCAACCATAACCCTTCCCAAAATCAAATTTCTTCACTTACGATACTTGTACTTGGGGCACCACTTTGCCTCCTTACTCGCATTTTTTCATGTTGATTTTCGTCATGAGATACCATCTTGTACTCATGTTTTTATGGTCCCCCATTGGACCTTTACTGTGTGGCAGCACCATCGAGTCGCCCTTGTTTAGAGCATCCAAGTTGAGTCATCATCACATTCATGGAGTCTATCCCGAGTCCCTTTGTACCCCGCTATAGTCCTCCATCCTTCATTGCTTGGTCTCTCTCTTGTGTCGCACATTATGGCCATCAGTCCCACTGTCCCCTATCCCTTATGATACCGTGTCAGTCGCTACCATGTCATTCATGCCCTTTATGCTCTAGCAAGGGAAGTCGTCCATTCGCTACTCAGTCCCCTCCATTCCATCTTCATCATTGGTCTTATTCAGTCCGTCGCTCTACTATTTTCTCTCGTGCCTTAGTTGAGGATATCTCATTGCCTCACCTATGGCGGGCCTCCTTCTATCGACATCCGCTCCTTCATTCCAGAAGACAGGTCTAGAGGGCGGTGTACCTTGGTTCCCGCTTACACTCTTGTTCGGCGCCTCGGATCAGGCAAAGGGATCTCTCATTTCCCTTTGACTTGATTGTTTCTCCACTCCAGCTCCTTTCAGCATGATTGAGATCTGTATACTTGATGGTTCAGCGATGCAGCAACAGCTCTTGGTGATTCCTGGGCGTGTGTGAGATGTCTCAACCCTCATGAGGGGGTGGCCCTACAGGTAGCCCTCCACATGCCCGGATGACCTCTTCAGTGCAGCCTTCGATGCAGCTCCACATATTTGATGATGTCGGCCTTAGCCGCTTGCAGCGCCTCTTTGATTTGCATGTATCAGTCAGATTTTGTGAGCCCTTCCCTGCGTATAGGGGGAATTTGGGTTGTATTTCTATCTCATGTACTCAGATATTATTGTATCAGTCCTGGCTGTTATCCCAGGCACAACATGTATGTGGGATCCTTCATTGTATTTTTATCTGGCTCATGTTTATGCCGGCTGTACTTTATGGTTCGGTCCCTTGTTTACTGGACACACTATTCTTTTGTACTTTGTCTTGGTGGGCATAGGTATGCCTCCCCCGCCGCCTTTAGCACAGGTACCCTCTCATAAAAGAAATTTTGTTGCACCTTCGAGTCTCACCCCGTGTCTGGGGCTTCTTCGTCACTGTCTACCTCACATTTCTCTCTCTCGACTTCCATTTTGATGTCCGGTGATTAGTTCTTACAACATGGCTTCGGTCATACGATTTTCTCAACACTCGCATTGGCAGCTTGCTTTAAATTATTTTTTGGTCATCTAACCTATTATCATTAGATGGACCCAAGTACACCATGTAAGACCAATTTTACCCTAAGTAAAATTGCTTTCACTATGTAAAATAACTTAATAAAACACATTTATTAGGTTGTTTATGGTCTAAACAGGAAACCCCAAAAGGAAACATTAAACAAACCTATATTTGTTTGATTTTCCTCAAGGAATAATTAATTAAACAATAATTTAATTATTATTCCTAGTCATGTTTAACCCAAAACAAAGAAATTAATTAGATAAATCTTTATTTATCTTATTATTTTCTAGGAATAATTATTTAAATCTTATTTAAATAATATTTCTTGTTAAATATGACTAAATCACCCATAAATAATTAAATAAATCATTATTTATTTGATTATCCTTCAACCACTTCCTTAAAATGATAAATAAATCATTTATTTATTTATTATTCACAAATAAAGGGATTTGACGCAAGTCAAATACCTTTTCCTCCAACAAATATAATAAAATATTCCATAAAAGGTGGATCTAGATTTGGTTAATGTTATTTTAATCATGCACCAAGATCTAGAATGACCCAATATTTTGTTATAAATAGGAGGGTTTTTCCTACCATTCTTCACCTTTTGTTGCCTATGAGATCACTCTGGATCTATACACTTGGTCACACTTTTCTCCATTTTTGCTTTTGTGAGCTCCCTTTGAGTTCTATATTTGTCTGGGTTTTCTACACCAATAGGAGAGAGAAATGCTAGATCTGAAGTGCTGAGGACTTCCAAGAACCCATCCCATTGAGGAGAATTGGAAACACCTTCTTGTTTTCCGCCCAGGTGCCCATTAATACAAAAATTCTTTCAAAAATTGTTCTTTTCTTGTTTATTGGATGTATGGAGAAAACCCTTATTTTTACTGCTTAATGTCTCTATATGCATAGATCTGGTTTTTTGCAGCACTTGTCTTGATCAACTAACCGCAGATCTGAAGATATTGGTAGCCATACTTGATGTTAGGGCTATTAGTTATGTGTAGCTAAAGTGGTCTTTTTTCGTACGCTTCGACAAAAGATTCATACTAACAAAAATATTGAAGAAATACTTTGCCACTTGGTGATCCTTGTGGCAATGGTTGTTTAGCTTGCTCCTTAGCATGAGTTCTAATTTTCTGATCATAATCTTTTTGTGGCATCAATTTGTCATTTACTACATGAATTTCTAGAAAACCTACTTCTGATAATACTTTGTATTTGGCCCAAAATCTTGAGATGGCCAAGTTCATATCTTTACATCTGTCTTCCAAATTATTCATCATATTTATTTTATTTAGAACTTTTTTAATTTGAAGAATGGCCTCTTTTCATTAGCAATTTTCAACTCTTCTAACCCTTCCCTATTTTTGTTGTTCAAAAATTCTATGAGTTGAACTGCTTAAGATGGCTTATTTTCAATCTCTTTCTTGGTTTTATCAATTTCTGCATTTTCAGCCTGTAGTAACTCTTTTTTCTCATAAATTATTTGAATTGAAGGCCATTGAGAGTGAATGCCTTAAATGATTTTTGTCCATAAATGATTTTTTATACATGCAACCTGATCTGTAAGATTCACTTGTGCTTGAAGAATTCTCACATGTTCTTGCAATCTATCAGCCCTCTGCTCATGCCCTTTGGAAGTAATCAAGGCATCTCTTTTAGAAGTTTCTATATTTTTAATAGTTCCTTTCAAACTAAGTATTTCTTTCTCTTTAATTGACATATATTCCATGGCTCTGATTATGGCAGCTTTGTCTTGTATTGTGTTTACCTATGAGGTTGAGGAAGAAGAGGTAGAGATTTCATGAGAAGTTATTGGCATTGCAGTTTCCAGTACTCCTTGTGGTGCCAAGTGTTCTGCCAAAGTAGATGGAAAAGTTGTGCTTATAGTTGGGATCACTATAGGAATGACAACCTGTTGAGATTTCTTCAGTTTTTCATTCTCTTGTATGAAAGCTTCTATTTGGCTTTCCATTTCTTTTATCTGACCTGTCATTTTAAGAACAATTTGTTTCAATTCATCATTTTCTGTTTTCTGCTGAATAATTTCTTTTGCCTGAGAATTTTCACTTTGAGGAAATTTTAGCTGTTTTCTGAGCGCAGCTATATCATCATTTTTCTGTTTAATTAAAGCCTTTTCAACTTCCATGTTAGAAAGATCAGCTCCTGCTTCAATCACCAAGCCTTCTAATGCTTTGATCTTCAAATTGTTGGCATATAGTGAGGCTTTACCCAGTTTCATTTGAGTTTGAAGATTTATCAATGTTTTCTCAAGCCTGATAGAATTCATAGTTTTATTGACTATCTTTGAATATAGCATTTCTGTGTTGCTCTTATGAAATTCTATTTGGTCCAATTCATGGAAAACATCTGCATCAACTTCAAGATCTATTTTTGAATAATCTGCAATAGATTTAGGATCATCCACTGTAGGCTTGAGAAATGACATCACCAATTTATTAGAGGAATAATCAAAAGCTGAAAGAAGTCTGTCCTTATTTCCAGGCTTTTCTTTGAGGAACTTGGAATATGCTTCATTTTTTATTTCTTCATTCTTTTCTTTTATTTGCATGAACCTGATTTGAATGTCTGACTCTGTATTGTCAGGTTATTTAGAAGAAGATGGCATATCCACTTTAGATTGTTTATCCACCATGATTGTATCTTTTTGCTGGGCTCCAATTTGAAAAATTTGAAGCTCTTTGAGAGTTTCAGTTACTATCCTTGTAGCTTCATCATCAGTTTCATGACCATTTTTATCTTCAATGTTGATGGCTTTGTCCCTTTCTTCAATGGTCAATTTACTTTTCTTATTATAAGGAATTCTGAATCTTTTGTCTTGAATAGTTTCAGCAGTGAAACTATCTTCCTTTCTGCTTCTTTTATGAAGAATGTCAGATTCTTTGTTCACTGTCACTACCTATGTTTGATCAACTTGCTTATATTTTCCACTGTTTCCCTGCATTTCCTGTGAATCATCATCAAATAGAGTGTTTGGCTACAATTCAAGTTTGTTGGCATACTTTTCAATTTGGGGCTTGGGATCATGCAAGAAGATAGGCAACTTGCATTTCACTCTCATTGTGCTTAAAATACCTTGTGGATCATAATTCCACATAAAACTATATGGGAATTTATACTCTTTTAACTTGACATTAATTTCATTGGCTGATTCTCTATTATTCACAATAAATGGCCCAATTTGATTTTTCAGCTTGAACTGAGCCTTTTTCCTGGAAGCTATGAAATTAATTTCATCTGCATTCAATAGCTGTCTCAAATAATCCAAATAAAATATTCTTGTTGTAACAAATCTTGGTAGTTTATATGGGGCCAGGAGTGCACCATATACTCTGATTTATATATAACTTTTGTATAAATACCAATCCCCTGTTTTACAGCTCTTAGATAGTTGTAGAATTTTATTTGTCTCTTCATTGATTCTAGGGTTTGCTCTTTATTCAATAGATTCATAGTAGGCACTAAAAATAAGTCATTGAAATATGCAAAGCTATATTCCCTGTTCCATTTTCTCAGAATTGATGACCAAAACACAGCTGAAAGAACATTTCCTTCTGGATCCACCTTTTGAAATTCAATGGGAAATTTTTCTGCTTGATAATACAAAAAGAGGTGAAGTATATATGATGTATATCTAAAGAATCCTTCTTTTGACAATCTAGAAAACTGATAATGCATGTTTTCTGCAATGAACTTAGAAAAATTGTACACTATGGAAGGATACTGGCCAGGACTCAGAGTTGACAAAAAACCTAAGATAGCCACATCAGTGAATTAATCACTGGTGTATCCTAGTATGAATGATAGCATTGAGACAATCTGTCTGGTTTCATCTAGAAAATCAAAGGTATCAAATGGAGGATTAAGCTTGGGGATATCAACTTGCTTGGGACAAAAAGTCTGGAAGACTTTGAATTTAGAAGAAAAATCAAGCTCTAGGTAATTATGAGTTAACTCCTCTATGGACAATGAAGCAACATTGGGATCAAGGTTCAGTTGTAGCATAGAGTTTATAGATTCTTCATTGATGTAAAGAAATATCTCTCTGTCTTTATTCACAATGCACTTTTAGTCTGGGAGATAATAGGACTGACACAATCTAACAAAATCAGGGGATGAATGAGTTTGAGGAACAATGTATTTTGGAAATTTTTAATCCTAGACTTGTATATATTTTTCATCTTTCTCTACTGACTTACCAAAACACCAGTTATATACATCAAGAAAATTGAACTCTAATGAAGGGTCCATAATTCTATAGTCAAGGTCAACCAAAGGGCTATTTTCTTGTGAGATAACTAGAGGTTAAACAGGCCTGACAACTTCTGTTGAATCAGCAGTGAGTACAGGGGTAGGTTTATCAATTTTGGAAGATTCAAGCTGAGGAATTTTATCAGAGGGTTTCTTTTGAGGCTTTGGACATCCTGCTTTAGGGGTTACTTGTTTCTTTGTCATTTTTTAATTGAGCACAGCAAGCTTAGACTGTTTGCTGAGCTCTTTTGTTTGAAATAAGGGCTTCTTGGAGAATTTCTCTGGTAAAATAGTGTTCTAAGCATGGCTTTTGATTGAAAGAAGGTTTTAATGATCAGAAAGTAAGTTACGATCAATTCCAACAGTGGAAAAGACCAGGGTATGGATAAAAGTTGCAAAAAACAGAAATTAGGGATTCTGGGTAAAATTTGACAGAGTTTCCCCTGTACTATGGATGTTTTTTGCAATTTCTATAAAGTCAATTCAAACAATTACAGGCAATAGCAGGAAATTTGGTGCTTTTTCTTTAGAATTTAAAGTTAAGTGGATAAGTTTTGATGAAAAATACCTTAAAATAGGTATAATTGAGGTTGAAGACATTTCGCAGTTGTGCACAGTCTTCAATTCCTCACAATTGGTCTTTCAGAGGGTAATGTGGAACTTCGTTGTTGAATTGCAGGGCAACTAGCTTGAAAATGGCGCTGGTAGGTTTTAAAATGATGAAAAGGCTCTGCATAGGTTCTCAGGGTGTTATGGCACACAAATGCTAATAATTCGATGAAAAATGGGCTCAGCAGAGGTTTCACAAAGTTTAAAGCACCAAAAGGTGAAATATTTAATGAAAATTATGATTTTAACGTATTAAACCATAGTTAAACTATAGTTAAATTACATTAAACAAAGGTTTTAAGCGGGAGTGGTTTTGGAATACCACTGGGTGGTATTCGCGCGGATCAAAGGATGTAAGTGGTAAATAGCTTTTCGAACACGATCCAATAGGATTATGACACGTCGACGTGGGATGTTTTGGGAAAACCACCCATTTTGCGCGACTTTTCTAAAACATTTGTCAATTACTTTACGAGCGCAAAAATGCATTGTCGCCGTTGGATCTGGCTTTGGGAAGCGAATGATCAAGATTAAAAGGGAAGGTGTGGGGAAATATCAGTTATCGGGTTCACTTTGGGCCGTAGATCTTGGACATAAAATAAGATCGGACAGTTGTTATCAAGCGCAATGGGGAGGGATAAAAATGTATTGAACTATCGTGTAGATTTCTAACCGTTAGATTAAAAGGGACTTGGGGATCAGAGGGTTGAAAAATAATCCGATGGGGAAAAGGGATATGGTTCCGTTTTATATATAAAAAACGACTTTTTTCAATGGAAAAGGTGATCGGGAGGATTTCGAAAGGGATTCAACTAGAGTAAAGAATTGGGGAGATATACATGAGGATTTTAGCTCTGGTTATGGTTTTAACCTTGGTTAAAGGGAATCAGGAGAGAAGCAAAGGGATAGTTTAACCTTAGGTCAGGGAAGGGATAATATACAAGGAGAATGGGGTTTATTTTTGTTGAAGTTTAGTTTAAACCAAACTTTGGCATTTTTTTCTTAAAACATATACAAAACATGTTTAAAAAGATTTTTCTCATATATTTTTATTATATGGTGAATTAAATCCGGTTGACTTAATTACCATAGGGGGAGGGATATTTATATATAGATAAACTTAGCCAAAGGGGTTATAAGGGGGGTTTTTATTTAAACATTTGGGATTATATGTAGTGTCCCTTATTAGTGAGATAGCTTTGATGACACTTAGAGATGGTGATTTTGATATAATATTATGTATGAAAGACTTATGTACATGCTTATATGCTATGACCTGGTTTGGGTCACTTGGTTGTTGTGTGCTTATGATAATATCTATGGTTGCGTGCACAAGGATTCATTTTGGTTAAGAGAATATTAGCGATGTTATCTCTTTTGGTATCCTATTTTGGACATAGGTGTATGATGTGAATGGTGATTTAGAATTGAGACATAGATCCATGGACGATCATGGTTATGTGGAACATATGGTTAATTATGATTTATGGATGATACATGATTTGTATGATTATATGTGCGTAATATCGTACTAAGCATGATGTGGCAGGGGACTTGGTCATTGCCAACAGGGATGCTCAAGTTATAAATGACTATGGAAGTCATTTCTCCAAAACCAAAATGACTGTGGAACTCATGCACAATATTTGGTAAAATTTGAATAAGTTAATTATGAAATTCATTTGATTGATTTGATCATTGAGATTGTGATGTGTGCAGGTCGTGGAAGAAGACCTTACCAACGAACCATCAGATGGGTATAAGCCCACAATCAGTACCTTAAGGTGAAACGCGGAGTTTCAAAGAAGAATAGATGAGAAGCCATGGAAATTAGGGCGCGGAGTCCTAAATCCAGGAAATATAAAGACGTGGAGTCCTGGATATATGATAAAAGGATTAGGACGCGAAGTCCTAAATCCATGAAATATAAAGACGTGGAGTCTTGAATCTATAATGAAATTTTTGGGGCGCGGAGTCCTGAATATTTAAAAAGATCAAGGTGTGGAATCTTGAATCTTTAGAGTAGATCAGGGCGTGGAGTCCTCAATCTACTAAGGCACAAAGATGCATACAATAGGGGTGCGGAATCCCTATTATCCGGAAGAAAAATACCACTCATGGGCAACTCATAGATGAATTTCCTTAATAATCTCATTCCTAACAATTTTGGAGTGACTTTCTAAAAATAGAAAGTCATGTTTACCATTTCAAGTATGACTTTCCAAAAATAGTAAATCACCTCCAATCAATGGGTAAACAAGTATACTTGAAGGAAAATCACTTAACTTATGATTAATCAATTGTAATAGTTCAATCTCGAATTAATCCTCAATATTATTAATATTATTAATATTATTAATATCTTTTATGAGACTATGATATTATTATTAAAAGGAAATTATATCTCCTCAATCACTTCACACCTCTATCCTTCATGACTCTCATGGCTCTATGTAACTCTCTCTATTCTAAATATTACATTACACTCTCTTTTATGCACTCATCAAGGAATGGCATATTCCTCTTACACTCATTAAATATATGTCATAAAATATTCCTCCTACACTCACTTTAATGCATATGTTACACTCTCTTTTATGCACTCATCAAGGAATGGCATATTCCTCTTACACTCATTAAATATATGTCATAAAATATTCCTCCTACACTCACTTTAATGAGGCATGCATACCTCTCCTTAATGGCATAAGTTACACTCCTCTAAAAGGAATACAATGCATGCATATTACTCCTCCTTTGTGACAAGAATTTGTTGCTCCTCCTATATATGAGTCTCATGTATTCTCATTTGGGGGAGGAAAGGGGTAATGCCAAGAGTGGAAGAGACTTGAGGAATATTGTGAGAGGGAGAGATATGGAGAGTATCCAATTACTTCCAAAACAAATCTGAATTTCTTATTAATCTACCAAGTATCTATTGAGGTTGAACATGAGTGGTATTTAGAGGAAGTGAAAACTATCTTCCTTAGTTTTCCTTGCATCTCTCTCTTGCTATATTTTGGTACTGTTTGTGAGCTTTTACAGCTCGGGGGTTCCAGGGGGAGGAGTTCTCCCTGGATATGGTTGGGTGGAAAACCGGATGGTTCAAATGAGTTGGTTAAGGGATCGAAGGTGGATCATATCCTCAACGATTGGAGCTGAATATCTCTTCAGGTATAATTTCCATTGTCCTAAAATTATAGTATAGCTTTACCATAAAATAAAAAGTAGACATTTAAATTGTTGTAAGCATCTAATTTTGGTTTAGGCTTATGTTATCTAGAATATTATTGATTAGTTAAAAATGAAGACTAGATTAATCTATATGTATGGATGTTTAGATCTCAATATTGGAGTTATTATTGGTGTAGTTTATGGTATTAATCTTGGTATTGTAGCATTTGAGAAAGGAAAGCCAAATATTGTTGAAGGTAATTGCAATAAATAAATTCCAAAGGACTTGGGTAAGTATTTCACGATTTATGGTTTTGTTTCAAGTAATTAGATGCATGTTTTAGAAACGGTTTTAGAATAGTTTGCAAAGTGTTGACAAAGTTCGTGAATGAGTAATGTTATTTATGCATAAATAAGTGCTAACTTGCAGCTTACATCAGAAGTAAGAAAATGGACATGTACCCAAAACATACCTGTAGGAATTACAAAATCAACCCTTAAAAGAAAATGCAAAAATAATGGCAGCTAAAATATGGTTTGGAAGATCAAATGCTTGAGGTAAGTTGGAGATAAATTTCATTTATGGCTTATGTTTCATATTCTTATCAATAATTCAATGATTTGTTATTCAATTTGTTGTAATAGTACTATCAGAATTTTGACAGAAAGCCTTAATGGCTGTAGCATTTAGGGCTGCCATATGTTTGTTAAATTGTAGCAATTGGTGCAAAAATCTTGTCAATCATGTCAAATGAATTAGCTTGTAGGTTGTCATGAATTGGATGAAAATGTTTTAATGGCTTAATTTCTGTTCTCCTCCTCCTTTTACAGCTCTAGATAATTTTTCATACTATGTGTTTTATAGAAGTCATAAATGAGATTGTAGGATTCTTGGGTAGTTGTTGTTTTCAAGAATCGCATTTCTGGGCGTCCCTGTTGCGATTCAGCTCCACTTCAGGGGGTATCCATGCCAATAGGCCATTTCACCCCAACTTTTATTTCCAAAATCAAGGTTTCGGAAATCGATTCCCCAATCTGCTCTGTTTTGCAGATTTGCTGTTGCATGTAGAACCGCCTGTTGTTTTGTTTTGTTGTTTGGTTCTTTTTATATTGGAACTCCCTGATAATTTATAGTGATGGATCTGATATAGGCTAACTACTTGGAAATGGTTTTTAAAGTATAAATAATTTATAATTTGAAAATTTAAATAACCTTACGACAACTTGTTTTATGACTGCCAACTATTTGTCAAAATTCCTCAATGGCTGTACCTTACAATATTGTGAGCTATGTTTGAAATTTCTAAATACTTATATTCATTGGTATAGCTTCAACAATGAATATGGCTGATAGTCTACTAATATCTTAAGTTCAATTATTGACACTACCTACAAAAAAAATGAAGTCATGTAACTTTGGATTCATGTTAGCTAATTGTTGTGAAAACACCTTAAAGAGATAATGGTTGTAAGTGTTTGACAAAATGCCTCAATGGCTGTACATTCCATACTTGTAAATTGGTTTTCATAATGTTCAATGGTTGCATCTAATTATGTTTATGAACCATCCATAAAACAAAAGGCTTAAGTTAATTTAAGATTTGCAATCAAGGTATTTCTAGTGTAATAACTCATTGAGTTAAAGGGTCTTGCTGAAAAGTCAAAATTGTAGTAAGTAATTTGTTGCAATATCAGCTCACATATGAATTCCTAATTATGGGATGCCAACTCTATATAATTTAAATTATCCTTTTAAGAAAATAATTCATAAGCATGTTATTAGTCACTCTTGAACACATTTAATTACAACGGAGTTAACAATTTGCGTATTGTAAATTGTGGTTCATAAAGGTTGACATTTATTCATCCCACTAAACAATTTATATTTTAAAGGTGATTTTAGTCTTGAGAAGCAAGTATTATGGTTGTATTTTTTTGGATCTTGATAAACCTTGAACTTGGTAGCTTTGAAGATAAGTTGATAGAATTTAGGGTGTAGTGTAAAGGACACCAATAACTTATATATAAAATAATAATAATAATAATAATAAAATAAAATAAAATAAAGAATAATAATAATAAATAAATAAATAAAAATAAAAGTAAAATAAAAAAATATCGCATTTTGATTTAATATAATATTTCTCTATAATAATTATGGTAGGTAAGGTGGGACCTTACATTAAATAACTTTGGCTTAAGTTAAAATAAGTGGGTTTTTGGGTTTATTATATAACAAGGAGTTATATAATAGGAAAAGGTTATTTCTATAGGGATTTAATATATAAATTAGAGTTAATATGAAAATAGGAGATGGTAAAATCAAAACACATAAACATAACAAGTAAAGTGAATTACAAAAGATAATTTGCATTGATATTATCACTTAACTTATGATATAATGTTATTTTGAGGGCTTAATGTTTTCAAATGATGTAGGAAGTTAATAAAATGGGAATTATAATGCCTTTAAGTAAAAATGGTGTTTTACTTAGCATTATTCAAGGGGATGAATGCATGAATGGTAATGTAGTGATTTTAGGGATTAATATAGGTATTCACACTTTCAACCAATCAGTCATAGAGCCTTGGGTCCGGTCCCAGAAAAAGTCAAGGAAATACCTTGAGCCTTTCTGACTGATAGTTTAGAATGTTTCATGACTATGGGAAGGGGAAGTTAGTTATTTTTCAACCCATGATAAATGATATTTACATTGATACTTTTCACCTTCTTCTACCTACCCAACTTACCATGCTAACATTTTTTCTTCCTTTTTAGTAAGGTGCATTTAGACTAGCAACCTTCACAGCATTATTCTTTTTGAAAACAAGTAAAACTATCTAATTCTACACTTATTTCATCCATGAATCTAGATTAAACTGTTGGATTCATTTATTTCTCTACCTAACTACTGAATTGTCATGATTAAGCAGTATGACAACTCATTATTCTCTATCTACAACAAGTGAAATTGAAACAATGACAAGTTTAACTCATCATGGACTATGGAATTTATTGACACTCTGCCACAGTCAAAAAGTACAAAGTAGTGGCATTTATGCTCGCACACTTTCATATTTTATTCATTTTCTTTTGGGGTCTTTTATTTTTTCTAAGTCCTTTGATTATTCTTTTAGGACTTTTTACCCTCTTTTTGATTTTTTCAATTTTTTTGATTTTTTTACAAAATATGTGAATACAACTTGCAGAAGGCAAGGTATGTAGAGATTTACAAGATTGTCAATAGTCAAGTCAAAATTATGACCCTTATATCATAGGTTTCTAACAGGAGCGATCAATTGGAGGGGAAACAAAATGAGCCCGATAAAACTTGCGATGCGATGTTGCGCGAGCTGTTTGATCGGCTCAAGATCAATGGTCAGAAATGGGTTAGATTAATGAATAGTGGGACCCCTTGAAAACTTATGAAAACCAAAAATTAACAAAATAAAAAGGTTTTGGTGGCTTGGGGCGGGATATATATATAGAATGGCACCCGGCTGCGGGGCCATTAGTTTATATGGAATGCGATAGGCCGAGGGCTTATATGTATACGGGCCAATCGCATCGGAACTTCAGCGCCGATCTTTCAATCTACCCATTTTGATTTTCTCCGAAGCGATTAGCACTTCGGGACTTAATCTCTTGGTCCCGAGCGCAGGTTTATATGTAGAGAAATGGAGGCAGGAGTTTATACAAATGGGCCTTAATCACATCAAAACTTTGATGCGGGGCTTTTCAATCTACCCATTTATATTAAAAACATTGCTCTGGCGGGTTTTAGACCAAAACTTAGGAAAAGTGGGTTTACGACTTTACAAAGGGAAATATGCATAGGAGATGGATTATTACAATGTTTTAAGCACTAGATGTGGGCCCAAGGGTTATATAAGAAAATAATATGATCAGGAGTTTATAATCAAAGGGCCTAATTGCATCAGAAGCCTTTACCATAAAAAATAACTTGCGCGCTATGTTTTCTCCGATGTGATAAGTGCTAAAAGAGCTTAGCACTTGGTTCTAGTGCTAGGGTATATGTGGGGAAGTGGTTAGGAATCAGCCCAAAGGGGCTTAAGCCTATAGTGATCAAACTTATTTTTGATGAATTTTTTCAAAGTTTTTGATGGATTTGGGGCTTTCGGCAAAGTTTAAAAGTGAGTTTTAAACTTTGTAAAAGGATTTTCATGAAGGGAAGAAGGGAAATCATGAAAAATAGAGGAATTTCATGGGGAATAAAGGCGTAAAAATGATGGTTATTTTTGAATGAAGGAGGGGAAAATGGGATTTTGCAGCAGTTTTTTCTTCATGGAACGACAACAGAATTTCTGAGTTCAAAAGGGGAACAACAGTGATGATTAACCAAAGGATAGGATATCATCAAAAGACTTTAAGCACTAACAATTTTATCAATAAAATTGTTTTTTGAAGGCTATCAAAAAATGATTTAGCCACCACTTGATATGAAAATTTTTTATAGGTGGCTAACAGTGGCTCCACTTGGGGATGGTGCCTTCTTGAAGGCATCAAGAATTTCAGACTTGCATTCTCTGGAGGCTCATCAGTGCCTTATCCATTGGGCTGCCTTTCTTCATTTAGATGGTCTTCTTTTGCTCTGAAAAATATTAGCAGTCATGAAAAATAATGGATTTTTCAACAACACAAGATTTCTACCTACCCAATCCTACTGATCTAACATTTTTTCTTCTTTAGAGTGCAATTGGATTGGAAAACTCTCTTAATCAATTTTATTCTTTTGAATGCAAGAAACTAATCCAATTCTACTTCTTATGTCTCCATGAAATCAGATTAAGCAGTTGAGTTCATATGCTTCTCTACCTAATCTACTAATCTGTTAGGATTAAACAGTCTAACATATTTTTATTCACTAATTTCTAAAACAGAAATTTAAAAGCATACAAGTCAGGATTGGACAGTCTAACTTATTGCTGATCTATGGCATAAAATAACAAGCTGCACATAGACATTATTTTGCAGAAAATTAAATCAAAATGGAAGGCTTAAGATCTGAAAGTTCAAGCACTTCCTTCATCTTTTTTCAACTCTGTTTTTATTTCTGTTTGAGTTTTTCTTTGCGTGTTCTCTAGTTCAGATTTTGAGCTGATTAGAACCAGTTTTTACCTCTATTTTTTTACTCATAATTTGAAACAGATTGGAGTCATTCTTCTTTTTGAGAGCTAAGGTTCGAATTTTGAGCATGTTTGAACCTTTAACTTCTAACCTAATCTAGCTACTGATAAGCCAAGATTAAGCTGTTTGGAAAATCGAATTCACTAACCTATTAGCAGTCAATTTAAAACTAATTAGTCGTGATTAGGTTGTATGGCTAACTAGAAGTGTGTTTTAGTAGTGGCATTTGAGCTTGCGCACTTTCAGATTTTTCTTCTCTTTTTTGGTATGGGGCTGTACCTTTATTGTTTTTACAATCTGCCCTCTTTTCTTTCTTTTAATTCTTTTGTATTTTTATTTTTGTAACTTTGAATGCAATGTTCAGATTATGATATTTACAATGAAAAAATAAAATTCTTTGAAACTCATGATTCCTGGCTAAAGTAATGCTTTAGCATTCTGCCATTGACAGGACCTCCATACAGATCTTCTCCATTCAATTCTTTCAAGAAAAATGCATTGTGACCCCTCTCAACATGAAAAATATAGGGGCATTTCCAAAAGTTCTCAAACTTGCCATGTTTTCCCTTCTCTTCTCTCCTTGAATCCCATTTAAGAACAACATTTCCAACCTGGAAATTGTTTTCCTTAGTCCTCTTATCAAATAGTTTCTTTACATTTTCTTGGACTAACTACGTCCTTTCATAGACTTCTTCTCTGGTCTGTTGTAAATGGATGGTTTGATTGATTCTCCTCTGCATATCATTGTCTTCGACTTGCACTTCTTGAAGGAGTTTCATGACTGGAACTCCTAATGAGGTGGGAAAAAATACATCCATGCCATAGACCAGCTGATAGGGGGACATATTTATTGACTTCTTTGTAGTTAACCTATCAACCCATAAGGCATGAACCAACTTACTGTTGCATGATTTCTGATTCTATTCCAATAGTTTTTTGATGATATTGATGAGGATCTTGTTGGAAGATTCAACTAATCCATTTACTTGGGGATAGTAGGCAGTATAATGGCCCAAGGTTATGTGGTATTTGTAACAAAAATCAACCATCTTCTTAGATTTAAAAGCAGCAGCATTATCTGTTATGATTTTTCTGGGACAACCAAATCTCGATACGATATTTGTTTCAAGGAACTTGATAATGACAGAGTCATTAGAATTTATGGAGGGTATACCTTCTATCCACTTGGTAAAGAATTCAGTGGCCATGAGGATCCACTTATGTTAAGCTGAGGAAGATGGGTGAATTTCCCCAATGAAGTCTAAACCCCATTGTTGAAAAGGTTCCTCAACTCTGATAGGATGTAATGGTAAGGGAAGGAGTTTTCTTTTGCCATCAAAAATTTGACACTTATGGCAAGACATGACTAACTTCTGGGTGTCTGGGAAAAGGGTGGGCCAATAGTGACCAGATCTGAGAATTTTGTTTGTTGTGGCCTTCCAGTAGAGGTGTCCTCCACATTCTCCTTCATGCAACTCATGCATGATTTTTCCTGCATCATCTTCAAGTAAACATTTAAGCAAAATTCCAACAGCATTTTTCCAATATAATACCCCATCTAAAATGAAATAACTCAAAGCTTTTTGTTTAAAAAATCTAGCTTTAGTTTTAGACAAAGAAGGAGGGGCATTCAAATATAAGAGCACATAAATAATGTCAGCATACCAAGGAGAATTCAGAAATGTCTCTTCAATGAAAGGGGCAGCAGATTCTTCTATTTCTTCCAACACATCTACCATATTCATGTCTAGTGCTTGGAAGTTATACTCAGCCGTAAGTTTTGCTAATCCTTTCCCTTTAACTAATTTGGTGGGCCTGATTTCTAAGTCATATTCAAGAATAGTTTCAATCCATTTTCCCCTTTTACCATCAGGGTCTTGAATTAAGATGTCCTTGACAACAATATGTGGAACAAAAACAATTATGTGAGAGTGTAAAATATAGACTCTAAAGTCCTTTAAAGCTTTCACTAATGCTTAGGCTTGCTTCTCCATGATGTTATATTTGAGAGGAGCATCTCTCAAGGCCCTACTAAAGAAGGATATTTGTTTTTCTTTCCCCAAGTCATTCTTTTGAAGTAACACTGCAGCTATTGTATGTTTAGATGCAAAAGAAAAAATATAAAAGTCTTTGGTAAAATCTGGACTAATCAGGACAGGTGTTTGAGTAAGAGCTTGTTTGACTAGTTCGAATGATTGTTTAGCTGGTTTTACACCTACATCTTTCTTAATCATGTTTGTAATATTTTTTAATAGCTCAGCAAGGTTGGGGATAAACCTCCTCAAAAAATTAATCTTTCCAATGAAAGATTGCAACTCTTTGAGGCTTCTTGGATCGCTGATTTGTAATATGCCATATATCCTTGTGGGGTCTATTTTGATTCCCTCTTCTGAAATTATATGGCCAGGAAGTTTACCTTCTTGGAGACCAAAGAGTGTCTTCTTGGGATTCAATGACAAGCCAAATTTCCTACACTTCTCAAAAAATTTCCTTAAGTGAATCAAATGTTCTTCATCAGTTTTTGAGAAAACGGTTATGTCATCAAGATAAATGATTATGAAATAGCCAATATATTCAGAGAAGGCTATGTCCATGGCCCTTTAAGAGGTGGCCCCTGCATTCATCAATCCGAAAGGAATTTTGACATACATAAAAGTGCCCCAAGGTGTGGTAAAAGCAGTTTTGATTTGATCACTTGGGAGCACTAACACTTGGTTGTAACCCGAGAACCCATCTATGAGAGATATCCCTTTTTACCCAACTACCCTTTGAAGTATATGGTCCCTCTTGGGTAAGGGGTAGTTTTCTTTTAAAGAGGCTCTATTTAAATTTCTGAAGTCAATACAGAGCCTGATTTCCCTTGTTTTCTTTCTAACAGAAACTAAGTTTGATACCCATTCTGAATATCCAATGGGTACTATGATCCTAGCATCATGCATCTTTTCAATTTCTACCTTAACTAAAGGTAGTAAGAGAGGGTTTATTCTCCTTAGATTTTGTTTGAAAGGCTTTTGATTTTCTTTGAGAGGGATTTTGTGTTGAATGATGCTGGTATCATACGATTTTAGGTCTTTGTATCCCCAAGCAAAAACATCTTTAAACTCTTTGAACAGCTCTATGTATTGCAATTTTATGTGAGCTGGGAGAGTGCTGGACAGTTTAATCATCTTGGGTTCTGCTATGCTGCCTATGCTATGTGCTTCTACATCTGTTTCCACAGGCTCCATTCTCGGTTCTTTGGCTACATTGTTCAAATCGAAAAGGTGTTCTAAAGGTGTGAGACCTCTTGGAAGTGTATCATTCTTGAATTGTAAAACTTCCAAGTCTTCTTGGTCTACGTTGTCAATTATCTCTGCTTCACAAGGATTCTCATAATGATGTATATCAGCAAAATATGTCATTTCAACTTCCGGGATTTGTTCAATATCCAAACAGTTTTCTTTATGGCTGGTTTCTGATATTGGTATGTCGAAATCGTTTTCTTATTTTAAGAAATCATCTATGTGCTTGTCAGAATCAAACACTTTCCAGTAATCTTCGTTATCAGGCACAGCAGGCCTACGTTTTACCTTAACTCTAAGTTGTTCATTTATCTCAGGTATTTGGCAGTTGCTGGCATTGAAAGCAAGTTCATTTGCTAAATGATTCAGTGCTCTAGGAATGAAAATAAGTTCATACTTTTCAAAGGTTTTCAATAAATCAAGGGCACTGTTCCAATATTCCCTAAGCCTTGGATTTCTAGCTGAGTATTCTCCTTTGATTTGTCTTATCATAAGTTCAAAATCTCCTAAGATGGATATATTTTGGGCTTCTAATTTTTTAAGCAATTGTAAGCCTAGGAGATGTCCTTCATACTCAGCGATATTATTAGTGCATGGGAAATCTAATTTATATGAAAAACTCTGATTCAGATTTTGAATCCAAATGTTAGCCACCAATAAAATTTGTCATATAAAATGGTGGCTAAAACATTTTTAGAGCCTTCAAGGAACAAGTTTTATTTCTAAAAAATTTTATCTCTTGAAGACTCTTGAAGACATCATGCCCTTGTTTCAATCTTCACTGCTGTTTCCATTTAGAAATAAAAAATTCTACTAATTCCATAAGAGAAAGACTGCTTCAAGCACCATTTTTCCCTTCCCTTCACCTCAAAACTAACCGTCATTTTGCCTCCTCTTTTCCCTCATAAAATTCCTCTATTTTCTATTTTCCCCATTTCCCCTTCATGAAATCCCCTTTGCAGAGTTTAAAACTCTTTTTTAACTCTGCCGAAACCCCCAAATCCATTGAAAACTTGGAAAAATTTCATAAAAAATAAGTTTATTTACCACAGGCATAAGCCCCCCTTGGGCCAAAGTCCTAACCACTTCCCCATTATATGCCCTGGTGCTAGAACCAGGTGCTAAGCCATTTAAGTGCTTATTGCATCGCAAAAATCCGGGCGCACAAGTCTTTTGGTTAAGTTGAAAGTTCCGATGCGATTAGCCTTTTGTTCATAACCCCCGATCATATTATCGCCTCATATAACCCTTTTGCCTGCAGTCGGGCGCTAAAAAAATTGTATAATCCATCTTTGATTGATATTTTCCTTTGTAAAGTTCATAAACCTTTTTCTATGTTTGGTCTAAAGCCCGCTAGAGCCATGTTTTTAATGTAAAAATGGGTAGATTGAAAAGATCGCATCAAAAGTTCCGATGTGATTGAAACCCCATTATATAAACTCTGCCCCCCCCTGCTTTACTCCATATAACTTCGCCTGGGACCAAGAGTTAAGTCCCGAAGCGCTGATCGCATCGGAGAAAATCAAATGGTTATATTGAAAGACCAAGCCTGACAATTCCGATGTGATTGGCCCTCATATATATAAAGCCCTGGGAATATCGCATTTCATAAGGACTAGAGGCCCCAAAAACGGGCACCAGACCATTTCATATGTATAAATCTACCCGACACCATAAAACCTTTGTTTTTATTAAATTTTTGGTTTTCATGTGTATTAAAGGTTTTTCCGCCGTTGCAAGTTTTGAAACGATATCCGTTGTTGATCTAAAATGATCAGACGGGCAGCGCAACATCGCATCGGAAAATTTTTATCGGGCACATTCTATTCCTCTCCCTGATTGGCATTCCTCGATGGATCCCCCGCCGTTGGATCTATCCTCAATATCCCAGACCCGACAGCCTTCATTCACTCCGATCATTAAATTTTCCTCCGCTTTTAAGCCCCTCCGATTCACTCTCTAGATAAAATCGACGGTTAGTGCTCAATCGCTCTGTCGCACTCCAATTTCTTTGCCCCGCCGATGCCTTTTCCTCCATTTGCATCTGGACCGTCCACGTGTCCAGATCGGACAGTCCAAGATGACTTTCCCAACTTTGGTTTAAAATCATGCGCCTCGCGTTCTAATGTTTTTCGGAAAATCTTAGCCGTTGATCTTTGTAGATCAACGACTCTCATCAACCCTTCCTCTGCCATTGTATTATTTCCATTTAACCCCAAGATTCAATCTCTGCCATTGATCCTCACATCCAACGGCTCATATTTAACCCGACGGGCCTGCCTCCTGTGGGTCTTGCCTCTTCAAGATTCAATCTCACCCGTCCAGATCTTAGATCAATGGTCCATAATAAAACCGCTCCCCTTGCTTCTTCCCATGCATCTATCCGTTGTCGCGCTCATTCTCCTCCGTCAGATCTGACCCCCTAGATCTAACGGCCCACATTTCATATCGCGTAACTTTCGGCGTGGAAGTTAATTTCTCAAAGGGCATGCGATATAGGTGGTTTTCTGATGCCACGTGTCGGGCGAGAATGCATATCACGTTCAAAAAGGAAAAACAGCCTCCCCGCGCTTTTGCCACGCGAAAGCAGTAGTTTTACCTCCCCGAAACCACTTTCCCTCTTTTCCCTTGTGTGTTATTGAGTGCGCCCTCCACCATTGATCTCTGCAGATCAACGGCTTGGATCTGTTGAGGTCCTGTGTTTTGATAGATTGGCTTACCAAAAGACAAGGCAACATACACACCAACTTAGGATCTAGCCCTCCTAGTCTCAAAGAGGGATCTCTCAATATGTTTATAAAGATGTGTCTTGAAAAGTTCAGAAATTGATCTTAGGCTAGTTATGAGGTTCAAGGTTGTTTGTTTGTGTTTGGTTGGACAAATATGTTTCATGTGATATTAGACAAAGCATGGGAATCTACAAGCCATTGGGTAATGGAGTCATGTGAAGAGTCTAAATGGTTCTAGTTGAGAAGGAAGGGAAACCAAAGGGAAAATCTAACTTGGTCAAGGATCTGCTGAATAATATAGGTGAAATGGGATGGACATTAAGGACTAAGAGTGAAACAACCAACTAAATCCCCACAATGACTTAAAGGATCCGAGGAACGCCCTATTTCCTCCAGTAAGCTCACTGCTTTGGACTTAAACAATTTAAACACTCAAATAGAGAGAAATGTAGACTAAACCTTCAAGATGAGCTATAGGATTCGAGGAACGCCCTATTTCCTCCTACAAATTCACCTTTGAGAGCTTAACCAACAAAGACATACAATTGCAGTCCAAGAAGAGGGAATGCCTTAGACATCTAGGACTACGATTATAGGGGCCTTCAACACAATGGTAACAATAAGGAACAGAGAGTATGATTGAGAGAAAACCTCATTGTCAAACTGCTAGCATTAATAACCAAAGGTAGAATCCAGATACGATATTCAGTGGTAAAGAAAGAGCAAACGCCTAAACAATCTTTAACACAACCGAATTAACCATTTCTAAAGTAAAACAAACTGAATTTAGAGAGAGATATTTTTAAACTACCCTATCACATTCAGTAGCAGAAAACATACAGATAGTGAAGGATAAACAGGTCAGAGGTGCTTCTGAGATACATTTCTCTGCCTAAGCTTTTTATCCTACTGTAAGCAAAGCATAATGGAAAACAGTGAAAACACAAGAAACAACATTAACGATAAGAAGTACTTCACCAAAACCAGGCTCAGGGATCTGATGGTCCAGCCTCCTTAATCAACAGAAAAACACAAATCTTCACACTGTTTCAGAACGCCAAAGCTTCTTCAAAGTAGCAATATGTATTACTTTAGAAATCACAAATGCCAACCTTTTACAATGAGACTTCGAAGAGTCTTTATAGGGAAAATGAGGAAAGTAGGTGTGGATAGTTTTAATGGACATTGGAGATCAGAGAAGGTGTTTTGAATGCTCCATGCTGTGTCTTAAGTATTTCATTGAATTCTTGACAGGATCCATAACTCTGTAGCTCGTTTGAGGCTATTTTGACATGACGGTAATCACCCGCAGGGTGTTCTTGAGAAGGAAAACATCTGGAGAGGTATTGTATCTTCTCGATGTGAATTAAGTGAAGGATGGGCTATGAGGACTCCCATGCTTCCAAATAACTACCTCTGACAATCTGTAGTAACTTCCCTGGTGAAATCATTGTTCTGTCTCTTTGGTACTCAATCCTGTATTAGCTTTGTTCATGCCTCCTTTTGTTGATTGCCTGAAATGTTTATGTACTGATGCAGACTTCTCTTATGTGGTGTAATCAATGCACTGTCAAGTCTTCAATACTTTCTGCCAAAACTAATAACTGTGTTGGGGCTCGATGCAGAATTTAGAATGGGCAGTAGTGACTTTGGTCCTTCATTCAGTAAAGGACTGTCCTACTGACATATCTTGTGCACTACCATGACCAATGATTTGCGTTCAACCATGCTGACTATGGATTAAGCCTCTTAATCTTCAAGGTTTAGGCTTTTAAGTCCTTTAACATTTTCTGATACACTTTACACTTCTGCAGACCTATTTGTGTGAATACGCAGGTCACAAAAAGGTGCTGGAGGATTCACGTCGGGGTCAATGACCCTGATCTTTGATAAAAACAAAATGCTTCTAAACCTTCTAAACCTACACAATACGAGAAACCTGTTATGAAATCCTGTGTGGGGCTTAAAACTGCTTTGGAAAGGTTTTCGTGGAGGTGGAGGAACGATTGTAGAGGAAACGCACGCGAAGAATAAGGGTTACATGGTGCAACACCATGAAACTGAGGTTTAGACATGAATAGCGTGGGAAAATGCAATGGAAAACATATGCAATGGGCCTCAGGTGGTGAGACCCGGTCATGGAGGAGGGTGATTAAACGTGAGCCGTTGGATCGCATGAGGCAATCAACGGTGGTGATTGTTTGACGGGGTTAATATGGAAACCCGACGGGATAAATATGGTGGAAGAGCGATGAGATCTGGGTTGTTGATCTCGGACCAAACGGACGGACACGATGGAATTGGAAGATCGCAATCGGGGGAGACGGAGGGTGGCTCCATATGGAATTTTTGATTGCAATTAGAGCGATTGAGTGCCAACTGTCCGATCTAGAGCAAGATCGATGATGGGGATTAAATCGGTGGGGGGGAAGATGGGTGCAATGAGCGGGCAACGCTGAAATATGGACCGTCAGGTCTCAAAAGGTTAATGGCTGAGATCTAATCACATCAGAGAAAAGCAAGGGCCGAAACTCCGATTGTTTGAGTTGCGATTAGAGCTGGGCCGTCGGATCAAAGTGGTGGATCAACAGAAGAGATTAAATTGGCAGATCGCAATCAGGTAGTGTAGCGGGTGACACCTTAAGAATTTTGCGATTGCGATTTGGAGCGGCGATGCAATTATGCGGCCGCCGTCCGATCTGGAGATAGATCAAAGACTCTGATGAGATTAGAGGAGCAGATGAAAATGGGCGATGAGCGAACTGAGATTAGAGCTGGGCCGTCGGATCCGAACGGATAGACGGCTCAGATCGCGGCGGGGATGAACATAAAAAATACACTATCGCATCGGGGGTTTCGACTTTGCAAAGAAACTGCGCTCCGCTCCGCACTTCTGATTGCGATTAGCGCCTTATGGGCTAGCGCTTGGTCTTAGCACCGGGGTCATGTGGGGAAGTCGTTTCAGGGGCTGTCCGAAAGGGGCTTAAGGCCTTAGTGAAGAGATGGGATTTTAGGCCAACAAAGGGAATTTTTGGGGATTTTTCTCGGCTTTCGGTAAAGGGGAAAAGTTGTTTTAAACCTGTAAAAAGGGATTTTTAGAGGTTCAAAGGGATTTTGAAGGCTTTTCAAGGGGAAATGGGGGTCTTAAAGAGGAAAGGAGGCTTTAGGAACATGAGGGAAGATGAGTCAAAATGGGCAGCTTCAGAGGCCTTTGGAAAACAGTTCCTTTGATAGATCTAGCAGGGTTTCGGGCATGCCATTGTAGAGACAACAGTGGAGATTATTCCAAAGGGTCAAGAACCATCACAAGACTTCAAAGATGATGGAATTTCAGGGGAAATAAATCTCTTGAAGGCTTGTAAACAAACTTAGCCATCATTTGGTATATCACAATTTATGGGTGGCTAACAGGATCTAAACCTTGATTTACATATCTCCCTCCACCTCTACCAAAATATTTTCAACAAAGATCTCCACCGTTGATCTCGTTGGGTGGATTTCATCCGACGACACATATTCATCCCGTAGCCCCAATTTCATTTCCTTTGTATTTTACCCCCGCCAAAGGAAATTTCGCCTATTTCCTTCGTTTTTCTTCCATTTATTTATAAAGTGACTCATTCACTTTGTATGATCACAACTGATCCCCACCATTGATCTCTGCGCGATCAACGGTTCTGACTTATTTCTTCCTTTGCTCTTCCTTTAACCTCCGCAAACTGATCTACACCATTGGATGATGCCATCCAATGGCTTCGCTCCTCCCCATCGTCTCCGAAGTAGTTAAACCCAATAACGTAAGATTTCTTAATTAGTTTTGTATTTTGCAGGTGTTTAATGGTTTATATACTGTATTAAAGAAAACCTAAAGGCCGGGGATGATGATTCCCATGCCCTTTATTCATAAAAGGAAACCATTCGCAAGGTTCAAACTCCATGTCTTGTCAATTATTCATGGGCATTGATGCCTTATGAGCCCTGTGCAGCGCTGCACATCAACAAGAGACATAGAATTGAATAAAGAAAAAGAGTATCAGTGTCGAAGACTTAAATACAGCAGAAAAAGAGGATTGAATATAGTTTGGGGATTACGGCTAAGATTGATTATCAAAAGCCTAATCCTCCAAATTAAAACAGTGATTAAAGAAAAATCAAAAGATCATCAGACAGAAAGGCCTCCACCGTCACAACAGAGGCCAATTGATTCCTCTCAACTACCCAGTGCCACCTGTAACCTCAAGCATTTAATAGAGGCCGAGTTATTATCAAAAAACCAAATATTTTCCTTCAGTGCAGCCGAATAGTTAATTCTGCTAAGGAACTTAATGCAAAATATCAGTAGAGTTCCTAAAACATGACACAGATCCTTAAAAGTCAACAAAAGCTCCCACCGAGCTTAATTCTTAATGTAAAACATTTAATACAGAAGACACATATGTAAACTTCTCCATCGAGCCCCTCAAAGGCCGAGAAGTATTAAGTGTGTATTAATTTCCCTTGGAGATCTTTTATTAGATCCCACCTCCTCATTCTTTTATAAATAATTCTGTAGAAGATGAGAAAATGTTGGTTGCTGAACTTTGAAATATACTTGAGCTTGAGACTTCTACTTGTAAATAGTGTTCACTGGCTCTTGAAGTTGTACTTGTGATAGAATAGTTAGGCTGAGTAGTGAAGATGATTGCTAACCTGAAACACTGGACTTAAAGTTGTAACTGGTTTGGAGCATCAATACAAGATGGTTTATGGGATCCTAGTCTATGTCGATGGTGATGTTTTTCTTCTTGTAAATCATTATTTTATTTCTGTTTTCCACTTTGTTCATTTTCTCTTATAAAGAACAACAAGCATAGAGTTAGGATTTACTGTATATTAGTACCCTTCTCTGACTGATAAGCTTTATCTAAATGTTTTCTTCCAAATTGTGTTATTTAGGAATGATTTAATTTAGTTTAAGCAGTTAGGAATGCTGGCGTTCCCTCGTCCTAATGTCTTAGCTAAATATTGTTCTTAGATGTTGTTTTCAGTTTATGTCAAGTAGAGATGAACTAAGGAAGATATGGTGAGCCCTGGTCCTAGTTTTATCCCCAAAGACTATCTGAAAGTTTCCCTTTGAATGTGTTGGAAGCTGGCTAGTTTCAAAGTACTTACCAGATCTTAGACCATTCTTTGCTATCTTTGTGTTTGTCTTGAAAGTTACCAAGTAAAGCAGAGCTAGGAGAGCTTTTGTGTAAAGAAGAGCTAGGAGAGCTTTTGTGGTAAGCCCGACCCGCTAGTTTCTTCTCCAACAGTTGCCTTTAAGTTTCCCTTTGTGTTTTAAATGTTTTCTATTGAAAGTGTATCAAAGGCCTTCTAGTTTCGAGGTACTTACCAGATCCTAGATTACTTTTATGTTTTTCTTAAGTGTTTTTCAAAGGCTGGCTAGTTTCAAAGTACTTACCAGATCCTGGGCTGCTCTTTGTTCTTCATTTGTTAATTCCCCTTCTTTTTGTATCATTTCATTCCATAAATCAAACTTTAAAGAAATCCTTAGACATAGATGATGTGCCCCATGGACCACTCTTGCTCCTTGTTGTTTCAATTAAACCCTATTATGACTCCATAGCCCAATGGACTAAAACCTGCAATTATCCATCTTTTGGCCAAAGCTTGTTCTATTTTCTTGCAACTTCTCACCATTGGAAATCTTTCCATTTAGAAATTTCCACCTGAAACAATAATCATGCTCAACCGTCCAAAACAAAACAAAACCCTTGGTCTTCATAACTAGCCTGATATCATTACCCAAAAGTTAATGGTAAATCCATCTTTTCACTTAATTGGAGAGATCCCTCTCCAGATTCAGGAGGGCTAGATCCTAGAATCCCTAAGTGGTTGAAACGATGTTCTCCCTATAGTCGCACTTTTTCTAATCTTGCTAATTACGGGGAGATAACATTTCTGGCGACTCCACTAGGGATCAGAAGTCAATTTCATTTAAAAATTTTCATAAGGCTCTAAGAACCCAAAATATCTCTAGATTGGTACATGGTGGTGGACCATAAAACATTTTACCTCCTTAGGAGCTAAAAATATTCCATCTGGCGACTCCACACTCTGAAACTCCCAAAAGACCAAATGACTCCACTGGTAGAAGACCTTGAACTGATTGAACACAAATAGTGACCTCTTTTTCTGATTTACAAACATGGATTTAGATACAGACCCAGAAGACAAACATATGTTCATGATGCAGAAAAAGATGTACATGCTTGGAAAGAGAATGGATAGGTTTATGTCTAATTTCAACATTGGTTATCCAGAGCAACATATACCTTTCCCTAATCAAATTCAAACTCTACCCCGACAAGACATGTATGATCAACAAGATTATAAAGTGAATAAACAAGAAATCATGATGGAAAAGATGATGTACATGCTTGGAAAGAGAATGGAAAGGTTGATGGCTAATATGAATAGTGATGATCTAGAGTGAGCTGCATGTTCTCTTGATCAAACACAAGCCTAATCACCTCAAGATCAAGACTGTGACCAGGACATGTATTATGATCAACACTTTAGAGAATATTATGAGCAAACTTATGAAGAAAGCAATGAAGAATGTTGTCAACAAAGTTTAAATTTCCTTCCTATGTGTTGTATTATGCTGATTAGAGATCTTCAAGACCAAAACGCAAATAATAATAGTGAGCAGTGCTTCGAGGAGACAAGTAGCCATTTGGAAAACATGAAACATGAAACTAAGGAGACATCCACACATATAGAAAACCTTCCTTTGTGTTATAACTCAGTTCATATTATACAACAAGAATGGCATCCTGATAATGAATAGAAAACAACTCATGAACCTTGTATTCAAACTGAGTATCATAACAATCATGAGGAATTTTCTGAAGCACAAGAAGATCAGGAAATAATAGAAAAACCTCGAAGTGTCCCTGCAAACACAAGTGAATTCCCATAGAAGAGGCTCAAGATGACATCAAACCTCAAAATCAGCCAATACAAGACAATGAGGACTCTTGTACCTTTGTTCTAAGCAAAAAGAAAACTCCTTCTCTTATAATAGAGGAAGATATTGATTTAGTATTGAACAGAATACCAACCTCCAAACCTTCATTTGAACCAAACGCTTCTGCTCATCTACCTTCTCCATCTGGTTGTCTTGATATAAAAAATAAACATGTAGATCAACGAAAAGAAGAGCAAACTAATGACCCAATATGTTTTACTGATGAAATTGTTTCTTCTGATAATTTTCCAAATATTAATCAGTCTGATGATGGTGATGAGTTTCAAGCAAAATCTAATCACGCAGGGCAACCAACGTTCGATTGGTGTTATGAGTTTCACCATCATCAGCTTGAAAGCCAAAAAAATCCATTCTGATCTATCATAAATGGCTTTCACATAATTGGGAATCAGCAGCTTTTCAACTCAAAGGGTGAAGAGAAGAGTAATGAAGAATACAATAACCTCTTCATAGAGTTCAATCCACTAAATCCAAACATACCAGGGGTAAAAGAGGAAAACACTACCAAATATGATGAATCCTCTAGTTCAGATGACGAGGGAGATGAAGGAGAAAAAACAATACAAGACTATCCTACTATGGATATACCATCTTTTCAAGAAGAGACTTCTCCCTTCACTAATGTCAATCTGTCATCTAAGGAACCTGAATTTATATTAGAAACAAGCATAGATTTAAAGAAAGAAGATATTTCACTGTTTGCTATTATGCAGGTTAAGGATAATGATACTTCCAAGGAACATACTGAAGACATAGTTCTCGAAGTTGAAGTCTTGGAAGCAGATACTCTACCAGACATGGATGACCAGAAAGAAGAGAATCTTCACCCTTTCTTTGTTGATCCTTTGGACGAGTGTGTGGAAATCCCATCTGGCTCAAATTATCAAGCAATGATCCTTTGCAAGAGCCAAATACATGAGAAACTATCACCCTCTGTGATAGTCTTGGTTTTGAATATTAATCTTCAAAATGAACTATGGACACCTCTAACAAGTAGCCAAAGATTCTTCTTCTTCTTGACATTACTCAGCTGGCTGCATTGGCACTTTTGTATCATATGAAGATGTAAATACTCCATGTTAGAATAGGTTAGATAGGAATGTCAATAAATCTCAGTTCTGAGAATTTAGATAGTTGTTGATTTTTGTCTCCGAATAAAAATCAAAAATTCAAAAATACAAAAACAACAAAAAAGAGAAAAGAGGGCAGATTGTAAAAACAATAATGGTACAGCCCCATACCAAAAAAGAGAAACAAATCTGAAAGTGTGCAAGCTTAAATGCCACTCCTGAAAAACACACTCCTAGTTATTCATACATCCTAATCATGACTAATTATTTTTAAATTTACTATTGATAGGTTAGTGAATTCAATTTGCCAAACAACTTAATCTTGGCTTATCAATAGGTAGATTAGGCTAGAAATTAAAGGTTCAAACATGATCAAAATCTGAACCTATGTTTCAAAAACATGAATGACTCAAATCTATTTTAATTTCTAAGTCAAAACAGAGGAATAACTGGTTCTAATAAGCTCAAAATATGAACCAGTTTATAAAAGAAAAACAACTCAAACAAGAGTCAAAACAGAGTTGTAAAAAGATGAAGGAAGTGCTTTGAAATTTCAGAGCTTAAAGCCTTCCATTTTGATTTAATTTTCTACAAAATAATATCTATGTGCAGCTTGTTTTTTATGCCATAGATCAGCATCAAGTTAGACTATTCAATCCTGACTTGAATGCTTTTAAATTTCTGTTGTAGAATTTAGAGAATAAAAATCTATTAGAATGTTTAATCCTAACAGATTGGTAGATTAGGTAGAGAAGAAAATGGACTCAACTGTTTAATCTGAGTTCATGAAGAAATAAGGAGTAGAATTAGATTAGTTTTATGCTTTCAAAAGAATAATTTTTTTTTGAAAAGAGTTTTCCAATCCAAGTGCACTCTAGAGAAGAAAAAAATGTTAGATCAGTAGGATTGGGTAGGTAGAAAGCTTGTGTTGATGAAGTTCCATTTTTTTCCATGGCTGCTAATATGTTTTCCAGAGAAAAATAAGAACATCCAAGCAAAGAAAGGCATCCCAATGGATGAGGCACTGATCAGCCTCCCAGAGAATGCAAGTCTAAAGTTCTTGATGCCTTCAAGAAGGCACCATCCCCAAGTGGAACCACTGTTAGCCACCAATAAAAATTTTCATATCAAATGGTGGATAAAACATTTTTAGAGCCTTCAAGGAACAAGTTTTATTTCTAAAAAATGTTATCTCTTGAAGACTCTTGAAGACATCATGCCCTTGTTTCAATCTTCATTGTTGTTTCCATTTAGAAATCAAAAATTCTGTTGATTCCATAAGAGAAAGATTGATGCAAGCACCATTTTTCCCTTCCCTCCACCTCAAAACTAACCTCCATTTTGCCTCCTCTTTTCCCTCATAAAATTCCTCTATTTTCTATTTTCCCCATTTCCCCTTCATTAAATCCCCTTTGCAGAGTTTAAAACTCCTTTTTTAACTCTGCCAAAACCCCCAAATCCATTGAAAACTTGGAAAAATTTCATAAAAATAAGTTCATTTACCACAGGCTTAAGCCCCCTTGGGCCAAAGTCCTAACCACTTCCCCAGTATATGCCATGGTGCTAGAACCGGGTGCTAAGCCATTTAAGCGCTTATCGCATCGCAAAAATCTGAGCACACAAGTCTTTTGGTTAAGTTGAAAGTTCCGATGAGATTAGCCTTTTTTTCATAACCCCAGATCCTATTATCACCTCATATAACCCTTGTGCCCGCAGTCGGGCACTAAAAACATTGTATAATCCATCTCCGATTGATATTTTCCTTTGTAAAGTTCATAAACCTTTTTCTAAATTTGGTCTAAAGCCCGCCGGAGCCATGTTTTTAATGTAAAAATGGGTAGATTGAAAAGCCCGCATCAAAAGTTTCGATGCGATTGAAACCCCATTATATAAACTTTCCCCCCCCCGCTTTACTCCATATAACCTCACCCGGGACCAAGAGTTAAGTCCCGAAGCACTAATCGCATTGGAGAAAATCAAATGGTTAGATTGAAAGACCAAGCCCGACAGTTCCGATGTGATTGGCCCTCATATATATAAAGCCCTGGGCCTATCGCATTTCATAAGGACCAGAGGCCCTGCAAATGGGCGCCAGACCATTTCATATGTATAAATCCGCCTGACACCATAAAACCTCTGTTTTTATTAAATTTTTGGTTTTCATGTGTATTAAAGGTTTTTCTGCCAGTGCAAGTTTTGAAACGATATCCGCTGTTGATCTGAAATGATCAGACGGGCAGCACAACATCGCATCGGAAAATTTTTATCAGGCGCATTCTATTCCTCTCCCCGATTGGCATTCCCCGATGGATCCCCCACCGTTGGATCTATCCTCCATATCCCAGATCTGACGACCTTCATTCGCTTCGATCATTAACTTTTCCTCTGCTTTTAAGCCCCTCCGTTTCACTCTCCACCGTCGATCTGATCTGCAGATCGACGGTCGGTGCTCAATCGCTCCGTTGAACTCCAAGTTATTTGCCTCGCTAATGCCTTTGCCTCTGATTGCATCTAGACCGTCCACGTGTCCAGATCGGACGGTCCAAGATGCCTTTCCCGACTTTGTTTTAAAATCATGTGCCTCGCGTTCTAATGTTTTTCGGCCAATCTTAGCCATTGATCTCTGTAGATCAACGACTCTCATCATCCCTTCCTCATCCATTGTATTATTTCCATTTAACCCCCAGATTCAATCTTTGTCGTTGATCCTCACATCCAACGGCTCATATTTAACCTCACGGGCCTGCCTCCTATCGGTCCTACCTCTTGAAGATTCAATCTCAGCCGTCCAGATCTTAGATCAATGTTCCATAATAAAACTGCTTCCCTTGCTTCTGCCTGTGCATCTATCCATTATCGCGCTCATTCTCCTCTGTCAGATCTGAGCCCCTAGATCTAACGGCCCACATTTCATATCGTGTAACTTTCAACGCGGAAGTTAATTTCTCAAAGGGCACGCGATATAGGTGGTTTTCTGATGCCACGTGTCGGGCGAGAATGCATATCGCGTTCAAAAAGGCGAAACCACCTCCCCACCCTTATGCCGCGTGAAAGTAGTGGTTTTACCTCCCCGAAACCACTTTCCCTCTTTTCCCTTATGTGTTATAGTGCGTGCCCTCCACCGTTGATCTCTGCAGATCAATGACTTGGATCTAAACCTTCATTTACATATCGCCCTCCGCCTCTACCAAAAGGCTTTCAACGCAAATCTCCACCTTTGATCTCGTTGGGTGGATTTCATCCAACGACGCATATTCATCCCGTAGTCCCAATTTCATTTCCTTCGTATTTTACCCCTGCCAAAGGAAATTTCACCTATTTCCTTCATTTTTCTTCCATTTCTTTATAAAGTGACTCATTCATTTTGTATGATCACAACTGATCCCCACCGTTGATATCTGCGCGATCAACGGTTCTGACTTATTTCTTCCTCTGCTCTTCCTTTAACCTCCACAAACCGATCTACACCATTGGATGATGCCATCCAATGGCTTCGCTCCTCCCCACCGTCTCCAAAGCAGTTAAACCCAATAATGTAGGATTTCTTAATTAGTTTTGTATTTTGTAGGTGTTTAATGGTTTATCCACTGTATTAAAGAAAATCTGAAGGCCAGGGATGACGATTCTCATGCCCTTGATTCATAAAAGGAAACCATTTGCAGGGTTCAAACTCCATGTCTCGTCAATGCTTCATGGGAATTGATGCCCTATGAGCCCTATGCGGCGTTGCACATCAACAAGACACAGAGAATTGAATAAAGAAAAATAGTATCAGTGTCGAAGACTTAAATACAGTACAAACAGAGGATTGAAGATAGTTTGGGGATTACGGCTAATATTGATTATCAAAAGCCTAATCCTCCAAATTAAAACAGTGATTAAAGAAAAATCAAAATATCATCAGATAGAAAGGCCTCCACTACCACAACAGAGGCCAATTGATTCCTCTCGGCTACCCCAGTGCAACCTGTAACCTCAAGCATTTAACAGAGGCCGAGTTATTATAAAAAAACCAGATATTTGCCTTCAATGCAACCGTATAGTTAATTCTGCTAAGGAACTTAATGCAAAATATCAGCAGAGTTACTACAACATGACACAGAGCCTTAAAAGTCAACAAAAGCTCCCACCGAGCTTAATTCTTAATGTAAAAAATTTAATACAGAAGACACATATGTAAACTTCTCCATCGAGCCCCTCAAAGGCCGAGAAGTATTAAGTCTGTATTAATTTCCCTTGGAGATATTTTATTAGATCCCACCTCCTCATTCTTTTATAAATAATTCTGTAGAAGATGAGAAAATGTTGGCTGCTGAACTTTGAAATATACTTGAGCTTGAGACTTCTACTTGTAAATAGTGTTCCCTGGCTCTTGAAGCTCTACTTGTGATAGAATAGTTAGGCTGAGTAGTGAATATGATTGCTAACCTGAACACTGGACTTAAAGCTGTAACTAGTTTGGAGCATCAATACAAGCTGATTTATGGGATCCTGGTCTATGTCGACGGTGATGTTTTTCTTATTGTAAATCGTTATTTTATTTCTGTTTTCCACTTTTTCATTTTCTCTTATAAAGAATAGCAAGCATAGAGTTATGATTTACTATATATCAGTACCCTTCTCTGACTGATAAGATTTATCTAAATTTTTTCTTCCAAATTATGTTATTTAGGAATGATTTAATTCAGTTTAATTAGTTAGGAATGATAGCATTCCCTCATCCTACTGTCTTAGATAAATATTTTTCTTAGATGTTATTTTCAGTTTATGTCAAGTAGAGATGAACTAAGGAAGATATGGTGAGCCCTAGTCCTAGTTTTATCCCCAAAGACTATCTAAAAGTTTCCCTTGGAATGTGTTGAAAGCTAGCTAGTTTCAAAGTACTTACCAGATCTTAGACCATTCTTTGTTATCTTTATGTTTGTCTTGAAAGTTACCAAGTAAATCAGAGCTAGGAGAGGTTTTGTGGTGAGCCCGACCCGCTAGTTTCCTCTCCAACAGTTGCCTTTAAGTTTCCCTTTGTGTTTTAAATGTTTTCTATTGAAAGTGTATCAAAGGCTGGCTAGTTTCGAAGTACTTACCAGATCCTGGATTAATTTTATGTTTTTATTAAGTGTTTGTCAAATTCTGGCTAGTTTCAAAGTACTTACCAGATCCTAGGCTGCTCTTTGTTCTTCATTTGTTGATTCCCCTTCTTTTTGTATCATTTCATTCCATAAATCAAACATTAAAGAGATCCTTAGACATAGATGACTTGCCCCATGGACCACTCTTGCCCCTTGTTGTTTCAATTAAACCCTATTATGACTCCATAGCCCAATGGACTAAAACCTGCAATTATCCATCTTTTGGCCAAAGCTTGTTCTATTTGCTTGCAACTTCTCACCTTTGGAACTCTTTCCATTTAGAACTTTCCACCTCAAAAAATAATCATGCTCAACCATCCAAAAAAAAAAAAAACCCTTGGACTTCATAATTAGCCTAATATTGTTACCCAAAAGTTAAAGATAAATCCATCTTTGCACTTAATTGGAGAGATCCCTCTCCAGATTTAGGAGGGATAGATCCTAGAATCCCAAAGTGGTTGAAACGATGTTCTCCCTGCAGTTGGACTTTTTCCAATCTTGCTGATTACAAGGAGATAACACCAAACACCTGACCCTGCACTTGTTTAATTATAGGATCCATCAAATTTTATTGTCCAAAGTATATTTGCCTCATTTTCATTTTCTTGTTGCTATTGATTGCCAATGTTTTGTATCTGATTTGAGGGAAGTTCTGATTGTTCTGGTAAAATGGTTGGGTCTATGTTTTCCTTTTCTTGTTGAGTAAGTTCATCTTCGGTGTACAAGATAAATGAATCTAAACTTGATTGAATAGAATAGATTGGAAATTTGTTTGGTTTGTCTATGTTGCTCACCATGTACTTCATGTGAGATTCCCCGTATAGTCTTCATTTTTTGTTATAAACAGGGATGGTGGCATAAGACATGTCCATTTGAAGGTTTCCGTGAAGTTTGGCTCCCCATGATCTTGATAAGAGCATGCCATACTCAGGGAGAATGTCAGCTACAACTATGTCCATTACTAGACTCTTAGCAGGGATTTGAGCTAAGTTAACACATAAATACTTGATTAAACCCAAACATTTGACTCTGCTTGAGTCAAAGGAATACAAATCTTTGTATGTTTTAATAATTTCTAAGCCTAAGCTTTCCATTACTACCTTGGGCATTAGATTGTTTGAAGCCCTAGAATCTAGCATGGTGTTGTGTAAAATTTTCTCATGTATGTTCAAACTAACATAGAAGGGAGGGACAACCCCTTCTTGGTATTTTCCTTCAACTTCTAGACCAAACAACAACTTAGGTTTGTCATTTGTTAAGTTTAGGGTGTCAGTATCACTTCCTAGGTTCAAAGCTTTTAAAATCTGGTTTTTATACACTTCTTGGGTTACTAGTTCAGCTAGGGGGACAGTAATTTTTATCTTGGCAATCTCTCCCTCAAGGCTGAAAGGAACAATTGATTTGTTCATATTTACATCTGTTTTTTCAATTGAATTCCTTTCAGCAGTTTTGATTTGCTGAACTTTGTTTGGACTAGTAATTAGGATAGTTTTGTTAGGACCACTAGCTGAAGTGCTAGGGGTACTCTGTTCAACATTTGGCTGGCTATTTTTCTCTTTGTTTAAATCTAGTTTTTTAGCCAAAGTGATGGGTTTGTCTGTTGTCTTCTTAGGCTGACTTTCTGTGTTTTTTCTTGACAACAGTGCTACTATTCTTATCTTTTGAATGGTCTACATTCCATTTACTCCTAAGATCGTACTGTTTGTGTACCTCCATGATTTCATTTTCAAACCCTAGTCTATAATCATCAGAATCTTCATAAGTGTTTTTATTTTGATCAGAGAAGAGACCTTGTTCTTCCTCAGTGAGGAAAACATCATCCCCACTGTCTGATCCAATCAAGTTTACATGAGCTTCTCCCAACCTTGATCCAATCAAGTTTACATGAGCTTCTCCCAACCTTTCCATCTCCATATCTTCCTCATATTGTTCCACATAGTTCTGTTGGAAGGGAGGTCTAACCTATTGGTCACTTTATTTTTGCTTATCTTGATTGTTTTCTCTTCTATAATTCTGATTTCTATTTCTATTTTGGTTATTTTGAGGTTCTCTTGGTGGCACTCTATCATTTAAGTTGATCTTCTCAAGCATTCTTTCCATCACCTTCACTAGGTTGTCTATTTTAGTGTCAGAAGTTGAGGTTGAGGGTGCAATGTCATCTTTATAAGTTACCCTCTTCTCTAGTCTCAACCTATTTCTTTTCTCAATTATGTTTGCTTCTACACTCACAGCTCCTTTCTGCATGTCTTCTAAGGTTAAGTAATCTCTCTTCCTTAACTGATAAGCCATTTCAGCATCAAAGCCTTCGGGATACCTTACTAAGGCCATGCCTTCAAGAGATTTCATGTGAGGTAGAAGAGCATTGTAAACGCTATTGAACCTAGTGGAGTAGTCATGAAAACTCTCCCCTTAATTTCTCTTGAGGCTGCTATACTCTGCTAGTATTTGGAGAGGGTTCTTTTTGAGTTCCCATTTGTTGATGAATGTTTGATGCAAGGCAGGGATATCATTTATGTTGTTAGGAGGTAAGTTTTTAAACCACTTCTTTACATATCCTCCTAAACTTTGGGCGAAGATCCTCATCTTCACAGTTTCTTCTTCTATCTCCATGTAATCGAATGCATCTTCCCTCCTATCTACATGATGTTGAGCTATTGTAGACTCTTTTCCAGTGAAATGATGGATTTTGGATTGGTAATCATTTGGTATAGGAAGTAGAGGTTGTGGTAACACTAATGGGGCATACCATGTTGCCATGGTTGGAAATAAGGGTGGATTTACAGGAGTGAAAGTGGGCCGAACAGGAGTGTTTTGCAAAATGGTAGTATGGATTGGATTAGAAGAAACACTTGGGCCAGCAAACTGATTTAGAGCAGACTTGTTATGGAAAAGGCTAAAGTGATGAAGAAGCTGGGAATCAGGAGGGGTGGAAGGTGAGGCTTCTCTACTGAAGCTTTGCTGCAAATCTGCAATGTCAAGATCAGCTTGGTTTAAATCACCTTGAGATATAGTTCTAAAGATGTTCTTTATATGATGTAAATCCTCTAAGACAACAAGGTTTTCAGGGATAGATTTTTCTCTTAAGAGGCTCCTATTAGTGGCTGATTTTCCAGACTTAGAAGTCTACCATAGAATTCTCTCTAGATTGTCAACGATTAAAGGAGGATTTAGGTCTCGATGGGATCTAGTGTTGATCCTATGTGAAGCCAGACTTCTTTTCAAAAATGAGAGAGGTTTAAAGTTTTAGGGACTGTTTTTGGGAATTTTACCTCTCACGATGTCTTATATAGTATGGGACTAGGTTTCTAAACTTCTTCAAGGCTGGTTAACACAGTCCTGAAGAGAACTAGGGACCTAAATGAGTAATAGGCCTATTGGGGCTAGTGGAGTTGCTAGGTGGAAACTATTTATCTTCTATGAAGGTAAAAAATTGGATGGTTCCACCATCATGTTTATTATGAAGCCAAACTAAAATTTTTTTGGGTTTTTTCTGAGTTATTTTGGTCTTATAGGTTATGAGAGTGTCCTAAATCTGATTTAACACTTAGCTAAGGTTTTTTAAGCATATAGATTTGACTCTTATGGCTTGGTAACTAGTTCCTTGAAGGTTTGATAAGGTCTTATGGGAATCCTAAGGATTACTTATTTTGTCACTGATTCAATTAAGTCCCATCTTGATTACCATTTTTGTCAAGTAGTGCTTGAAGAAGGCTACTTATGTTATACTGGATAGGGAGTGTTTTTTTTTAAGGATTTTACTCAGTGTCTCACCGTGATTGCCATTATGTTGGCTATGAGCGGTGGGATAAGTCCACAAGGTTTTCTTTATCAAGTTAAGGGCCTAAAGAGTTTTAAGAAGTGTTTTCAAGCCACTGTATTCTCAGTAGGTCCCACCATGATCGCCATTATGTTGGTGTCCCGTGTCTTGATAGTTTGGAAAATCAAAAGACAAGGCAACATCAGAACCAATCTTTAGAGTTACAGGATCTAGTCTTCCTGCTCTCAGAGAAGGATCTCTCAAATTATTATTTTTTTGCAAAGGTTTATCTTGTGTGCTTTGAATATTGGTTTTAGACTAGTTATAAAGTGCAGATGTTTGTTTTTTTGTTTGGTTGAATTGATACAGAATAACCTAAAAGGTCTAGGAAAGATAGATAGAAAGGGGAAATGTCAGCTTCATTGGGCAATGGAGTCAAAAAAAAGAAAAGGTCATGACAAACTTATCAATGGATATGGGATATCAAAGGGAAAATCTAACTTGGCCGCAGGATCCTTTGGTTTTGGAATGAGATGGAAATCAATGATTTGGAAAGAGAATTTTAATTCTCAACAAAGGGAATTTGATAGCACAAGTTGAACAATAAAGAGCTATTTGATAGACAGGGCTAACCATTAATTCTACAAATCACACTTTAAGCAAATAATGACTTCAAAAAAACTTTTAAAATGAAATCTAAGATTTGGGGAACACCCTATTTCCTCAAAGATTTTATTTCGAATGACTTAGAAAAAATAAAAGATTCACTGATAATTACGGTCATAGAAGAGGGAACACCTAAATACATGTATGATCATAACTATAAAGACCTTTAAGCCAACTGTTCAAGTAAGGATAAGGGGCATGATCAGAACATACCTCCTTGGCTCACTGTAAACAAAGATACTTCAAAGGGAGACTTCAATAACAGCCTTTAAGTGGCACCAGACAAGCAGGGAAAACCGTAAATCATGCTAAAACCAACTATTTGAACTATTAGAGAAATAAACAAGCATGAAGATTAAAGAAATATATTAAAGACTCTAAAATACTTCAGCAGAAGAAAACATAAAACATTGAAGGATAAACAGGTCTAAGGTGCTTCCAAGAGTCATTTCTTAGCCTAAAACTTTCATCCTACTGTAGCAAGAATTTATGGAAAAAAATGAAAACAGGGGAAAAAATTAAAAAGTTCATAATAATTCACCAAAAACCAAGCTCATGGATCCAATGATAGAGCCTTCTCAAGAAAAAGCATGCAACAACATCATCAGGGCTTCCACGACTTCAATTTCTTCTTCAACTTCAACAGAATATGTATTATTTCAGAGAGTTTCAGTATTACAACTAGCGATCAACCAGCCAACCAACGTTTACAATGGATTCCTCAACAAGTTTTTATAGAAGGATGAGGAGGTCGAAAGAGAGAAAAGATCTTCTGAGTTCAATTAATACAGTTAATGCTTCTCGGCCTTTGAGGGCCTCAAGGGAGAAGTTTACAGATTTTTTCTTGTATTAATTGGTTTGCATTAAGTAATTAAGCTTGCTGTAAGCTTATGTTGACTTTAAGGCTCTATGTCATCTTTTGCAATAACTCTGCTGATATTTTATATTAGTTTCTTTGATTTGAAATAACTATTTAGCTGTAAGGGGTAGATATGCTTTGTTTTGGTCATTTACTCGGCCTTTGTTTGAATTCTGTGAAGTCACAGGTGGCAATCTGGTAGCTGAGAGGAATCAATTTGCCTCTGATGTGGCAGTGGAGGCATCCTCTGTCTGATAAATATCCTTGATTTGCCTTTAACTGTGTTTAATTCAATGGATTAGGCCTTTGATAATCGATTTTTAGCTGTAATCCACTAAACTGTATAATTAATGTTTAATCCTTCATTTCTGCTATGTCCGGGTCTTCGACACTAATACTCTTTGATTTGATTTAATCTTAATGTGTCTTGTTGATGTGCAGGTGTGTACAAGGTCCATATGGCATCAATGCCCATGAGTCACCGATGAAACATGAAATTGAACCCTGTATATGGCTTTCTTTAATGATGAACGAAAGTTTGGAGGATAAAGACCCTCAGCTCTCATTTTCTTTTAAAACATTTGAAAAACCCTTTTAAATCCTGCACAATACAAAAACAATTAAGAAATCCTGCATATTTGGTAAAAACTGCTTAGGAGGCTGTGGGGATGAACGTGGTCGTTGGATGGCAGCATCCGACAGTGGAGATCTGCGCATAGTGTTCAAAAGGAGAGTGGTCGAAAGAAATAAGTTGGATCCATCGATCTACAAAGATCGACGGTCAGGATTAATCAAAAGAAAGCATAATGCAAATGGTCACATTTATGGAAATTTCAGAAGAAAAACAAAGAGAATAGGCGAAATTTCCTTTGGCAGAGGTAAAATGCACAATAATTGAAATTGAGGTTTCAGGATGATCATGGGCTGTCGGATGAGACCAGGCCATGAGATCAATGGCGGAGATTACGCGTTAAAAACCTTTAGAAGAGGTGGAGGGCGATAGTGTATGGCCAGATTAGATCAGAGCCATTGATCTGCAGAGATCAACGGTGGGAGGCACGCGCGATGAAACACAATGGAAAAGAGGGAAAGTGGTTTCGAGGATGAAAACCACAGGTTTCACACAATGAAAAGGCAAGGAGGCGGTTTTGCCTTTTTGAACGCAATATCCATTCCTGCCTGACACGTGGATTCTTAAAACCACTTATATCATGCAGCCCTTAGGTAATTAACCTTCATGCTGAAAGTTACACGATATTGAACATCGGCCGTTAGATCTTGGGCCTCAGATCTAACGGTGGGGGAGTGAGCGCGATATAGGCAATATACGCAGTCGGAAGGAAGATGGGTGGTTTCAATCTGGGCCGTAGGATCAAATATTTTGACAGCGGATATCAGATCTGGAAGGAGGAAGGACCCACATGGTTAGATTATATTGGGGTTAATACGAGCCGTTGGATGTAGAAGATCGACGGCCAGGATTGAATCTGGGGTTCAAATGAAATAATATACAGGCGGAGAAAGGATGAAGAAGGACCGTTGATATGCAGAGATCAACAACTGTGATTGGCCGTGAAACATTATGAGCGGGGCTGCATGTTTTTAAACCAAAGTCGGAAAATGCAATCTGGACCGTCTGATCTGGAGACGTGGACGGTCCAGATGTAATCGGATGCATGCGATCAGCGGGGAAGAACTTCGACAGGTGTCGATGCGATTGAGCGCTATTCATCGATCTGCAGATCAGATCGACAGTGGAGGATGAATCAGAGGAGCAATCAATCAGAGGGGAAACAAAATGAGCCTAATAAAACTTGCGATGCGATTTTGCGCAGGCCGTTTGATCAACTCAATATCAACGGTCGGAAATGGGTTAGATTAATGAACGGCAGGACCCCTTGAAAACTTATGAAAACCAAAAATTAACAAAATACAAAGGTTTTGGTGGCTTGGGGTGGGATATATATATATATAGAGTGGTGCCCAGCTGTGGGGCCATTTTTTTATATGGAATTCGATAGGCCTAGGGCTTATATGTATACGGGCCAATCGCATTAGAACTTCAGCGCCGGTCTTTCAATCTACCCATTTTTATTTTCTTCGATGCGATTAGCGCATTGGGACTTAATCTCTTGGTCCCGGGCGCAGGTTTATATGTAGAGAAATGGATGTCAGGAGTTTATACAAATGGGGCTTAATCGCATCAGAACTTTGACGCAGGGCTTTTCAATCTACCCATTTATATTAAAAAAATTTCTCTGGCAGGTTTTAGACCAAAACTTAGGAAAAGTGGGTTTACGACTTTACAAAAGGAAATATGCATTGGAGATGAATTATTACAATGTTTTAAGTGCCCGATGCGGGCCCAAGGGTTATATAAGACAATAATATGATCAGGAGTTTATAATCAAAGGGCCTAATCACATCGGAAGCCTTTACCATAAAAAATAACCCGCGTGCTCTGTTTTCTCCGATGCGATAAGCGCTGAAAGATCTTAGCACTTGGTTCTAGTGCTAGGGCATATGTGGGGAAGTGGTTAGGACTTAGCCCAAAGGGGCTTAAGCCTATAGTGATCAAACTTATTTTTGATGAAATTTTTCAAAGTTTTTGATGGATTTGGGGGTTTCGGCAAAGTTTAAAAGTGAGTTTTAAACTTTGTAAAAGGATTTTCATGAACGGAAGAAGGGAAATCATGAAAAATAGAGGAATTTCATGGGGAATAAAGGGGTAAAAATGAAGGTTAGTTTTGAATGAAGGAGGGGAAAAATGGGATTTTGCAGCAATCTTTTCTTCATGGAAAGACAACAGAATTTCTGAGTTCAAAAGGGGAATAGTAGTGACGATTAACCAAAGGATAGGATATCATCAAAAGACTTTATGCACCAACAATTTTATCAATAAAATTGTTTCTTGAAGGCTGTCAAAAAATGATTTAGCCACCACTTGATATGACAAAATTTTATAGGTGGCTAACAAAAATAACATTGAACAAATTTTCAGTCAAAGGAGAAGAAATATATAGAGTTACTGGTCAAATAGAGCATTAAAATTTTCAGAACAAGCCAGCAAATAGAATTGAAGAAAAATACAAAGTCAGATTCAAGGGGATTTGTTCCTTTCAGGAGCCAATGCAGTCTCTAAAGGGAGACAGTGCTCTGCAATGTAGGCTGACAAGGGAGACAGTGCTCTTCAAAGCACTGTGCCCTGACCAAGGGTGCGTTGAGCGCAGTACACAAAGAAAAAACTACCTTTTGGCTCACTAAATTTGCAAATTAACCTCTGAAAATGTCTAATATTATGTGAAATAACTACTGGGTGGATTTAGAAAGCAGATCAGAGACTAAAACACCAAGATTCAAGAGAAATTATCCCCAGCTGAGTCACCAATTTGTTGGGCCAGAATTGTAATCTACGGATAAACTACGCTTCCCTAGACTGATGTCTCGTCTAGAACAACAGGTGAAAGATTGCACTACCCTTTTTCCTAACTCAGAAAATATATACAGGGAGGATTGGATGCTTAATTGTTCCAATCGCTTCCAAATGACTCCTTTCTGTCGCTTCCACTATTGCCTCAACTTCAAGAGGTTTCAAATAGCTGAATGCTTCTTGGAAGAAAGAGTTTTGAAACAATAGAATATACAATAATCTAGATATCTATTCAAGTTAATTAGCCAAATAAGTTAAGCATAAACTACATTCATCAATAAAGATTTTACAACATGGAAAATCAAAGTAAACATGGATGCCTGTAGGGAAAAACAAGAAGTACTCTTTATTGATGATAGAAGGAGAGGTCACAACCTAGTGACTGATTCATCGTGACCTTCCAGCAAAGTTCCTTAGTCTCATCATAGCATAAGTTTCTCCACCAGCAGCTCCAAAAATCAAACTCTCTATTGAAAATTCTCTAGCATTTCTCTACTCAAATTCTTCCTCCTTGAACACTTAGATCTGTGTTCAATTTATAGATGAACTGTAGGTTGTTTTGCAATAAATTGCATTCCAAAAATAGGCAAGACATGCTTTCCAGTCATGTAGATGTCAAATGGACACTTGGATCCGAAGCATGACACATGTGAACCCTTCTAGAAGACATTGGCCAAGTGGAGATTCCAGAAAAATGAGAATTTCGCTCCCAATGTGACCAACGCACCTTTTAATGTCAGGAAGTGCTTTGCAGAGCAGCCTAGAATGGAGCTACCTGCATATGCAATGCACTTAGGCCCCTTAGAGCCTGTGTTGGTGAGTTCCCACATGTTTAATAATAAGCTTCAAACCATGGAAAAGCCTTGCTTTGATGAAAATCTTGTTTGATTCATGAATGTTTCTTGTCTTAGAGCATATAGCAACTGAGATGATAGGGAGTGATAGACCCTTCGATCATCGGTCCTGGAGATGATGCCCAGTTAACCAGGTCATTGGGAATGGTGCCCAAGTTGACCTATAACAATTACCAATCAAACATATTGGATTGTTAGTTTGTTCTTCTTTGAGTTGATCTACGAATTCAATTTTTGATGTATGGTAGATGGGATTGGTAGGAGAATGAATAGAAATGTTTTGTTCACATAAAGGCTTAGAGGCTCATTTCATATTTAGCATTTGTTTGATTTCCTCTTCAGTTAAAAGAGGAAGAATTTTTCTCTTTCTTTGGATAGCACTACTACAGTTCTCTTTCTCTTGTAAAGGCTGATTTTGAGGCTGAATGTCTTCTTGACCTTCACACAAAGGAGATGATGAATCATCACTTGTGCCTTCAGAGAGATCCTATGGGTCTTCCTCTATCTCTTGATTGATTTCATCCTCAAACAACTCTTCTTGGCTATCATGATAGATGTTTTGAGAATGAAAGTCATGAATTGCTACTAAGAGATCTTTAGGATGTAAAGTTTATAAATCTTCACCCATAGCTATAAGGTATTTTATGATATCCTGAGATTGATCACAACAATTTTTAGCCAATGATAAGGATGCAGAGTTTTCTTTATAGTGATCATAAAATTCCTTATGGAGATCTTTTAAGGAAAACAAACTACCAGATCTCAGTCATTCATACCATTCCCCAGCATGAAAATTTTCATAAGGTAGTACTCATGTCATTCAACTTTTAACTTCCATTGTTACAAGTCAAAATACCTCCTCATCAGCTCAGAGGAGAAGACAAATATGGAAGGAATACAAAGACCTAAATTAAACCTATTTCTGCCAAGGTAACGCCTCTCTATAACAACACAAGAGCGTTATAACGCAGCTGATCAGTGAATGGGCCACGTTAGTGGCTAGGGAAACACTCTGTTTACAATAGAGGGCAGCTTTACCCGTGTTTTAAGTTTGAAATGGGAAAAACGTGTGGAGAATGATTTGAATATCCAGCTTTTTCTCACAAGAGAGTCAGTACAAAAAAGGAAACTGCAAAGCACCAACTCTTATTGGGCATTACCATAAACAACTGAACACTCAAAAGAGGCAAAAGCATGGAGGTTGACGAAACATCTTCGTTTTTTCTATTCAAGAACTGGTAGAAAGAGAAGGGCAATGATTGATCTCTCCATCTCCTATAGAATGGAGTTGAAGGCTCTTGGTTCAAGGTCAAAGGATTGTAAAGTTTTTGAATACTTGTGAAGTAGAGATCATTGTTGTAGTGTGAAGGTCAAAGGTCAAAGAGGTTCATTGAGAGATTTTTGATCAAGACTTCACCACTTTGAGAGATAGAGAGATTGGAAGGCTGAGGAGGGCTTGGTGCAACCGACGGTTGTAATCCTCCTTTTTACAAATCAATAGAACTGTATCTGTTTTGTCCATTCTATGCGTTGATATTGTCATTATTATTTAATCACTTATATAGCATGAGATGAATGGCTTAGATGTGCACAATTTAAATGTTTATTATATATTGGCTTAATTTATAGGAAATGTATGTTATGTTAGAAATTACACATGTTATTTAATTGATTGCAGGATCTAGATTTGGAGCTGGTGAAGGAGGAACGCTGCTTCGCTACTTAGTGCTCTCCAAGGGACTCCAAGATCATTAAAGAGGTAATTCTCTATATTTTTCCATCAAGTGGTTTTAAGTTATATGAACATGTGTATGCAATCTTTGTGAACTGTACAACTAATCTTAATGTCTGCATCGGGCACCGGAAAGCCCTGAGAGGGATATACGATAACCAAAAACCCAAGAATTTTACCCTATAGCAGAATTGGCGACTCCGCTGGGGAGTTTCCCCATAGTTTCCGGACTATATCTTTCCTCATTTCTTCTTTCCTCTGTTCAAAAATCCTTCCAACCAGTACTTATGCCCAGTAGACATTTCAAAAGCTCGTAGAGTTCAATCCTGTTTCTGTTTGACCATCTGAAGAATTGTTCCCTGGCTAACGCTACCCCTGTAGGTTTTCCAGTGTGTTATAATGATGGCTCTAGTTAAAAACAGTGCGTTAGTCTCTGGATTAACGTTGTCTTTACTCAGAGATAGTGCGTTACTCAGCCAAAAATTGTTGTTCACTACTGTGATTGTGTTTTAGCTGCAGATTTTTTTGGCCATCAGTATATCTCCTTGAATCAATACCGGTGCTTGTTTACTAAACTAGCATTTCTGTTTGTGTGCTCTTGTTTGAAAAGTTAGTGTCAAAAGCATTTACTTTTTAGAGAAGAATTTTTTTTTTTAGTTTTTTCCGCATCTAGCTGAGTTAATTCTGAAATTTTCAATTCATAGACTGTTAAGAAGAGGTAGATAGAAGTTTGAATATTTAAATCTGAACTATGTTATTTGAATGTTAGTGCATGGATGTTGAAAAGAAACCTCTCCTTGTAGAAATACTCTTCATCGAATTGAATATTTAGAGCATGTTTTGCATGGTTTCTTGAGTCAAATTCTCATTACATTTCATACATCCACTCCCCCTCTGCAAGACTAATAATCAAGTACACTAATAATCAAGCGATAATAAAATAAATCACATTACTTCTTTTTGAGCTCACACAAACAGTAGTTCAGGCTAGGAGCTTGGGTTAGGAAAAGTGAGAAAATCACCCAAGATCTAAAAACTTGAAACTATAGTCATTAACGAGCGAAATCCTACTACAGTCATATTATCGGGATCGTTCCTTTACCGGAGCTCAGCGCGAGACAACACTTGGGTGCACAAGAAGGTAGCCCGCCTTTGACTGCATCCGGTGGGTGTGTTATATATTGGGGTTCCCTTCGGGGATGTCGAAACTAGATCAGGGATCTAGGTATTTTGCCCATATAGCACATTATCCTTGAACTTGGACCCCCCTGATGATGTTTGTGATTTGAGGTATCTTTAGTGGCCATACGTTTTAGGGACTTACAAAAGGTGACTGGGATAGACTGTCCTGGTACCTGAAATAGACATACCCACTCTGTCTTCAGTCTTTAGGAGGGTACTCATCTTCAGGAGAGTTCTTACACCTATCTTTTAAGGTTCGGGCGAAGCTCTAGAGTGACCGTAACTGTACTTTAGACCAACCTTCTCTGTATACTATTGTGATACTGGATTTCATCACCAGCAAACGGTAGTACTCAGACAGGGCACCTTATTCTGGCTGCTTGCTGATTGATTTTAGAGAGTCCTTTTTTCTTTTTTAGGTGTGTGGTTACTGTCATTGAGACTTTATAATACATCATAATTTATTAAAATTTGTTAAAATTAAACAGGTCACCGTGGCGTCCCTCGACCCACGCCGTCTGTCTCGATGACAATAAGGTCTACCTCCTCTCACTATTGAGGAAGAACTGAACCTTGGTGAACCCGTGCCTTCTACGGAAGAGCAGTATCCTCTGACTAATCTTGATTTTCACATAGCCTCATATCATCCGGAATTTCTGAACGACCCTTTCACTGAAGGGGTTGTACCTCATTACAATCCTCCGCTCACTGATCCGTTGGGGCCTGTGATAATTCAGATTCCACCATGCCAAGATATGTCTTCGGCCGCACAAACATCCATTTCACCACCAACATCCACAGGGTCGATGCCAATGGAAACCATCCCAGGTTCGCCACCATCCTCCCCGCCGGTGGTCAGTTCTATGCCATCACTGGGTAACCCCAGTAGTCAACATATACCTACTCCCAACCCTATGGTCATCACAACTGTCAGTAGCTTACCGAATCCTTCGGCATCTACTTCTACCGTGACTACGTTGGGACCCACGGTAGCTCCTCCCACGAGTATGACTACTTCGATGCCTTTTAGCAACCCTTTCGGTTGGAACCCTCTGCTGAGTTCAAACCCCTTGGCCACTATACCAGGGGCACATTTGCGTATCGAAAACTCCCATTCGGTCTGAAGAATGCTGGAGCAACCTTTCAGCGGGCTATGGACTACGCTTTTCACGACATTCGACATATTGTACAGGCTTACTTGGATGACCTTCCGGCCCATTCCAAGAAATGACATGATCACCTTGCTCATCTTAAAGAAATTTTTGCTAGGTGCAGATTCTACAATATACGTTTGAATCCTCATAAATGCGTATTTATGGTCGATTCTAGACATCTGTTAGGTTTCATTGTCTCCAAGCACGGGATTAGGGTTGATCCTGATAAGGTTAAGGCGATTGTTGAATTGCCGGCACCACAATCCATCCTTCAACTCCAACGTTTGCAAGGGAAGGCAAAAAAATTTCGTCGTTTCATCATTAATTATGCCGAGATGACAAAAGGATTTATGCGTTTATTGAAGAAAGGAACACTATATTTGTGGGATTACCAAGCTTAATGTTCATTCAATTCCTTAAAACATGCACTTGTTTCAGCCCCACTCCTTAGTGCCCCCAATTACTCACGCGACTTTCTCCTCTACCTGGCAACCTCACCGTCCTCACTTGGAATGGTTTTGGTTCAAGTACACAATGACGACAGTGAACATGTGATATACTATTTTTCCAAAGGTCTAATCGGACCTGAATTACGTTATTCACATGTGGAGAAACTTTCTCTAGCGGTATTTTTTTTCGTCACCCGACTCCAACATTATATATTGCTACGACAGACTACAATTATTACTTTGGAGAACCCCATGCGACATATCTTGTCTAGAAAAATTATTGGAGGAAAATATTCCAAATGGATCGTAATCCTCCAGCAATTTGATTTGGTCTTCACGGCTGCCAAAGCAAAGAAATCCCTCGTCTTCGCCGAATTATTATCGAATCTTCCCCGAATCGACCCAAGAGAAGTAGCTCATGATCCATTTCCTGATGAATCTGTATACTTGGTTGATTCTTCGGACGCATGGTATGGAGAAATTTTGGTCTACCTACAAACCCAACGCTTTTGCCCAACTCTCACGTCCGACGACCGTCGTTGTATCCGCCACCAAGAAAAGCACTACCTCGTGCTAAACGATACAGTATATTGTCGTGGTGTCGATACTATTCTCCGACGTTGTCTCACTTTCGATGAGGCAGAACGCGTTTTGAATGACTACCATACAGGGGCATGCGGTGGTCATCTTTCGGGCATAGCTACTGCCCAAAAAATCTTGTGCACAGGTTGCTATTGGCCCACTTTGTTTAAAGACTGTATTGCAGCGGTCCAAAAGTGCCATCCATGTCAAATTTTCACAAAGAAAATGCGCGCTCATCCTGCCCCCCTTCATCTAGTTATCTCCATTGGTCCTTTCGCTAAATGGGGAATTGACTTCGTCACCTGCAATCCCACTTCAGAAAATGGAAACAACTACATCGTGGTTGCGGTCGACTATTTTACGAAATGGGAAAAAGCCCTTCCCACTTTCAAGGCCGATGGCGAAACCGCCGCTCTCTTCCTGTTCAATTAGGTAATCTGTCGGTTCGGTGTACCCCTATCTATTGTCACAGATCATGGATCCCACTTCCAGAATCATATGATGACCGAATTAACATCCATGCTAGGTTTCCGTCAAGATCATTCTTCATCTTATTACCCTCAAGCTAATGGTCAAGTCGAAGCCGTAAATGGCGTCCTCAAAACCATGATTCGTCGATTGGTCAGAAACCATAAAACCACATGGCATCAGAAGTTGTATTTTGCGTTATGGGCATACCGAACGTCAGTCAAAACTGCCACAGGTTTCATGCCATTCCAACTTGCTTTCGACTTGGAGGCAGTACTTCCAATCGAGTGCGAAATTCCATCACTCAAACTTGTCGTTGAACTCCTGCCTGGCACCACCGCCACAGAAGAGCGTTTGCTCTCACTCGATCATTTGGATGAAACTCGTCGAGAAGCTACACTAGCACTTGAAGCTCACCAGCGCCTAGTCAAGGCTCAATACGACAAATCTGTCAAGCTTCCTTCTTTCCAAGAGGGCGATCTTGTTCTACTCTATGATCAGAAACATGACCTCTTGGTGGCAGGAACACTCCAACCATTATGGCTTGGTCCTTACATCGTCACTAAAGTCCTCTCAAAGGTAGCTTACGAACTTTAGGACTGTAATGGAATTCCACTCGCAGAGCCCCGCAATGGGCTCTACTTAAAGAAGTATTTTGCCTAGTTTCGCACTAGGCATATGCTTTGTAATTTTATGTATATAAGTTTTTCTTATTGTTTTGATGTCTCTGGATTTTTTTTGGTTTTCATGGTGTTTTTTCTCATGTAATATTTTTCTTTCACATAGATGCCGTCACCCTCTTTATCATACGTCGGATATGCAGACGATGCTGGTCGTCACACTAGACACATTGCTTTAGCTGCTTGGGTTCTCTACACTCCTGAGTCAGACCTCCTTGGTTCTGGGGGAATCTTCCTGGGTAGCGCCACCAATAATGTTGCCGAGTACATGTCAGTGATCCAACTCCTCATGGAAGCGGCATCTCGTGACATCTCCAATTTAGTGATCAGGTTAGATTCCCAACTCGTCATTATGCAATTAAACAATCATTACCATTTCCTTCATCCAGTCTTGTTGCGTTATTTTTTAAGAGTGTGAATTTTAGAACGTCAATTTCAAAAAATTACATTTGAGCACGTTCCTAGAGAATTTAATACATTAGCCGATTCTTTGGAAAACTATGTGTTAGATTGGCATTTGTCACATTTACTATAAAATATTTACTCATCAGTATATATATTTTTTATCCCATTGAAAATACATAAAAAATAAAAAACACAAAATCACCAAAAAAGTATGTATATATATATATGTCACGTCCAGAACAATAGTTACATCAAAAAATCTTCCAAAACTTGGGTGTTTTACAAAAATTTGGCTACACTAAGCCACACTATGACACTAATACATCTGCTCCGGCAACTAGGCCTGATGATCATGGTAGCATACAACTGCTCTAGCTATCCTCCTCAGAGGCACCAAGTATCGCTCTGGCACACCGACGGTATGCCGCTGCAAATGAACTGGAACCTCCTGCATAGGAAGGGGTTGTATACCCATACTCAAACCCTCCAGGTTTATGGAGAGTTCATGTAAAAATTTGGCATCATCATCCTCACCGGCTTCCGCATCATCTGTTGGTGCGCCAGCCACGGGTAACTGCAGTCCTCACCGTGCATAGCGAGGGGCCCCAACTAGCCGGACAGGTGCGACATTTGTGTCAAGAAAACAAACGCTTCATGTGAAAACATATTTTTCACCCTGTTTTCAACAAAAAAATTGCATAAACATTCAAAAGACAAAAAAAAAAGTACTTCTTTGAAATACACTGATCTTTTCCTTCTTACCATCGAGCCCCCACCGGGTGCTAGGGGGCAACACTAACTTCGGATCGCCTGTGAAGTTCATCCCTGCATAGGGATAATCCTCAATCATAATAATCTGTGAGTTGAGCCAATCAAAAAATACATCATCAAAATAGTGGCGGACGGGACCCTCCCCAGTCCGCGGAAGCAAAGTGGCTCACCGAGCCTACCTCGGCTCACGTGGACCCAATGGCGCTATAACAATCCTGGGCCTCATGAGTGGTATCCACTCCAGTATGAAAGAGAAAATCAGTGTACCGTACCCAAACTCTCTCTGGGTACGGGTCTTACATGCGGTAAGCTCTGCTCGGACCCGACGGACAACTCCGTCACACCAATCAAAAACTTGAGGCTGCATACAGTCCAAGGCTAGGAGAATCTGGGCCTTGGTGGCCACATGCTGACTCTTGGCACCTGCCAAGCGAACAATCATCCATAATATAGACCGAAGTGGTCTCAACGTCACCTGTGCGATCGGTATCCGGTTGCTCACCGCCTGAGTGTCACGTATGCAATGCGCATGAATCAGATCAGTAGTGGAACATGGGTCAGCTCTAGACCCCATCAAGTTGGGCCTCGCCCCATGACATGATCAGCCAGTCAAAAATTACAAATCATTCTTTTCGATTGAGAGCTCATTGGCCCCAATCCAAAATACATGGTGCCGTTCGTCCCATTGCTGGATTAGCCACCTCAGGAGGTCCTCTTGACCCCTCATCAGTTCTAAGTGGGCGTACTTTAGCAATCTGCATCTACGGAGAGCCATCAAGCTTGCTGCATCCATCACCATCTCTCGTTCTTCCCGTTCATGTTCTCTCTCTCGCCAGATACTCATGATTAACCACTCAATACCTGCAAATGCAACATTTTCAACCGATCAAAACTTGCCTGGACCACTTCAAAATAGCAAAAATCGAGTTGCTAGAAAACACGGTGCGCCTAACACTGGCTCTAGTACAAAACAGAGCGTGCTAACGTGGTATGCCTTCATGGGTTATGCGTTTAACGCGACTGTTATACCTCTGCCTCGTGTTAGGCGCAAGCATTTTTTCAGGGCCTCGAAATTATCTAATTTTGAACCAGCAAAAAGTAACAAAAAGATAATTAAATGATAGCAGGAGGTTCGAGCTCTTACCTGGATCTTGCGGGAAGGAAAACCGTTGCCCAGATTGACCGTAATCGTCAGCTGAAGATTTCACCCCTTTTCACCCCAGAGCTCCTTCACAACACTCAAAACAGTGAAAATGAAGGTCTTCCGACCTTCTTAAAGAAAATTTTGGGGCATGACTCTCTTACGCTAGTCGGAAAAAGTCGTGAATTCTTGCTACGCATGTGTCACAACTATTGAGATTTGGTACTGATGTTCTGATGAGTGATCAAGATTTATATGCAGACATACTCATGTTTAATCGAGTGTTCTTTTTACAGTATTTTGCTTGCTCATTAATTCGAAAAACCTCGAGTTCCCTTCTTTAGAATTTTTAAACTTATACTAAGTTGATATCGAGCATTCTTTTTATGGTCTTTTTTCTTGCTCGTTAATCCGAAAAACCTAGAGTTCTATTCTTCAGACTCGTTCAAACCGTGAAGAAGCACTGAGCGTTCTTTTTAGGAACCTTTTTCTCGCTCATAAAACTGGAAAAACCTCGAGTTGACTTTGTCGGGCTCGTTAAAATACCACGACAAAGAGCAAGGATCCATTCTTTTCCTCTTTTTAAAAGCTCTTTAAACCGAAAAAGTAACCGATTTTTCTCCGCGTGACTCGTTAAAATTTCACGGAGGGCACCGAGTTTTTCTTTGTTGGACTCGTTAAAATTTCACAAAGAGTATTGCGTTTACTCCATCTCCTTGTACTCATAACAAAATAAGGTAGACGTCCATCAAACATAGATTTCTCACTTTTCTGGCTTCGATGGACTAATTCACGGAAAATGAACTGTTTCGGGCTTAATATTATCCCTTTTTCGTGCCCGGTTAGCAAGACATGACAAAGGTACCCCAATGGAGTCGTTTTTTATGATATTTTTCAGACTCTCTAAACATGAAAAATTCACCGAGTTTACCCATATGGACTCATTAAACCTAATCAGACGGGGCACGGAGTTGTATTTTATGATATTTTTAAGACTCTCTAAACATGAAAAATTCACCGAGTTTACTCGTCTGGACTCGTTAAACTTAATCAGACGGGGAAAAATTTGGACAAAATGGATACTACCTCTATTACATTTAAGAAAAGGTTGATTTGGCAGCAAAATTCTTGAACATGGCACTTCCCAGAAAAATATTTTGCAGCCAGTCGAACCCTACCATCTATAAGTATTAGCCTTCATTTCCTAGTGTCCCTGCACCGGTAAAATCCTAACACACTCTTTGGTGTTCATTAAGCCTCAGCTGCCTAGTACCCTGTTACAGTGCCTTCTATTGTTCAAGTAGATCTCGCTATCTACTACTCCTGTTATCAACCAAACCGCTCATTATGCCAGAAATTATTTTTCGTCCGACGTCCCCATTTACTCTTCATTATCTCAATCATAAATCAGTTGATTTCCGTTTCCTGTTGACTGATGTAGGACACCTCAGTGCCTACCTTTCAACATATATCTTCCTATCGACTTCAGCATCTTATCTAGGAAGTTTATCCAGAAACCCATCAGTACCCAGATACTTGCAGACATCAGTGGCAGGTAGTCTTGTGTTTGATTAGGAGTCTTCATCATTGGCACCTGGTCGAATGATTCTATGAGTGTTCGACTTCAACTCATTTGATTCACACTCGCTAGATTGTACTGTGCATATTAGGGACCATCATAATTATCGGTGGCCACCTTCACGTCTGTTAACAATTTTCATTATCGACTGGTAATCAGATGATTTCTCACATGTTCGACGACAGCTCCTTCATTCACATGTTACAAAGACCTAAATTAAACCTATTTCTACCAAGGTAACACCTCTCTATAACAACACAAGAGCATTATAACATATCTGATCAGTGAATGGGCTGCGTTAGTGGCTAGGGAAACACTTTGTTTACACTAGAGGGAAGTGTTACCTATGTTTTAAGTTTGAAACGGGAAAAACCCGCAGAGAATGATTTGAATCTCCAACTTTTTCTCACAAGAGATTCAGTACAAAAAAGGAAACTGCAAAGAACCAACTCTTATTGGGCATTTCCATAAACAACTGAACACTCAAAAGAGGAAAAAGCATGGAGGTTGAAGAAACATCTTGGTTTTTTCTATTCAAGAACTGGTAGAAAGAGAAGGGAAATGATTGCTCTCTCCATCTCCTATAAAATGGATTTGAAGGCTCTTGGTTCAAGGTCGAAGGATTGTCAAGTTTTTGAATACTTGTGAAGTAGATATCATTATTGTAGTGTGAAGGTCAAAGGTCAAAGAGGTTCATTAAGAGCTTGTTGATCAAGACTTCACCACTTTGAGAGATAGAGAGATTGGAAGGCTGAGGAGGGCTTGGTGCAATCGACGGTTATAATCCTCCTTTTTACAAATCAATAGAACTGTATCTGTTTTTTCCATTCTATGCGTTGATATTGTGATTATTATTTAATCACTTATATAACATGAGATGAATGGATTAGATGTGCACAATTTAAATGTTTATTATATATTGGCTTAATTGATAGGAAATGTATGTTATGTTAGAAATTACACAGGTGCTTTAATTGATTGCAGGATCTAGATTTGGAGCTGGTGAAGGAGGAATGCTACTTCGCTACTTAGTTCTCTCCAAGGGACTCCAAGATCATTAAAGAGGTAATTCTCTATCTTTTTCCATCAAGTGGTTTTAAGTTAATATGAACATGTGTATGCCATCTTTGTGAATTGTACAACTAATCTTACTATCTGCCTCGGGCACCAGAAAGCCCTGAGAGGGATATACGATAACCAACAACCCAAGCATTTTACCCTATAGCATCCATAAATGTATATGAAATTTGATGAGATGTAACAAGGGGTCATCAGTATTTTCATCTTGAAATGTAGGCAGGTTTTTTTCCCAATTTATCTGAGGCACTTTGTGTGGGAATCTAGGGATATGATCTCTACTCATCAGAGCATATCTCCTTTGCATCCTTGGATCAATGTTTGTAAATCAGAAAGGGTCACTATATCTTTTCAACTAGTCCAGAATTTTCTACCAGTGGAGTCATTAGGTCTATTGAGAGTTGCGGAGTCGATAGGTCGAAGGTTTTGACTTTTCTTTCCACCATCGGCATGATTGGGATTTCTCAATGCATTCCCAGGGGAGTTTATGAGGACTAGTGGACTAATAGGCCTACTGGAGGCTAGTGTAGTCACCAGGTGGATATTTTTTTATGTTTTTAAGGATGTACTTGTTTTCCACCATCAACAACTGAATACCGATCTAAGAGTGTTTGTAGGTTTTCTGAGATCTAAGGAATACTTAGTTTGTCACTAATTCAGAATGTCCCATTGTGATCGCCAGAATGTTAGGGTCCCGTGATTTGATAGATTTGTAGACAAAATGATAGGGTAAAATGAAACCAATATTTGGAGCCCTAGGACCTAGCCTTCCTAGACTTAGAGAGGGCTCTCTCTATTAGATGCAAAGGATGTGCTCTTGTTTTATTTTGGGTGGTTGATTTTAGGCTAGTTGTTAAGTGTAGGGTTTGTTGATTGTTTTGGTTGGGTAAGATGAATAGGTATAATAGGTGGAGTGAGAGGTATTTAAATCATTGGGCTATGGATTCAATGAAATTCATGAGTATCTCAATAATGAATCAGAGAGCATTACAGGGCCAATCTAGCAAGGTTAATGGATCCTTAAGGTAATGTGTGAAGTGGGGTGGACATCAAGTTAGGGAAAAACAAGGTAGGGAAAAGGGCAGTGAAGTATCCTTTGTCATTTACCCATAAAAAAAGAAGGTATTAAATATGATAAGAAAAATATACTAATAATGAGATAGGGCAAACCATTTACTCAATGAAAATACTTAAACAAATAAATATCCAAGATAAACATTCTAATGAAACAAAGAAAGCAAGAAAACCTTATCTTACTTAGTAATTTCACCTTCAGAATTGGAAAACATATAAGATGACACTATAACTTTAATCAATCAAAGAGTGAACTCCAAAACATTTTTGATCAAGCTATAAAAAACTTTGAAGCAAACTGATAGGCATGGAAAAAGGGCAAGATTAGAACAAGACCTCTTTGACTTAACCTAGCAAGAAGTACTTCAAAGAGAGGTTTCAAGAAAAAGTTTAGATATCTTCAAATAAGCAGGGATTACCATGAATCATATTTTTAAACTATCATATTAGTCCATAGATGAAACAAAAAAGCATAAGGAGGCTTAAAGAGGAGCTAAGAATTATTTAAACACACCCAGTAGAGGAAAACATCGAGGTCATAGAAGACAAGAGGATTAAGGTGCTTCAAGGAGCATTTATCAACCTATAATTTTCTATTATATAGCTACAAAGAAGGATGAAACATAATGATAACAATAAAACATAAAAAAATTAAGAATACATCACCATTAATCAAGCTAAGGAATCCCGCAAACAAGCTTCTCCATCATCAATCCAAGCAAGCCATTCATCAACTTCACAACACCAATTTCTTCTCCAAGCTCATAAAACCATGTATTGCCCTCAAAGATCATCAAATTACAACATTTAGAATCAAACCCTCATGCTCTATTTAACTTAGCAAAGGAGGGAAAAAACCCTAGATAGGGTTGGAACATATCAAAATCACTCATAAATGCCATTTATGCCTAGGAGACCATGCAAGGCCCAAGGCACAAAATATATCATGAAAGAAATGGTAAAATAACTTCTTGCACCTAATTATAGAGTGATTTTCTTCAAAAAAACATTAAAAAATGATTTTGCAGTAAATAAGTGTGTTTTGTTGACTTTTGGTCCAAAACACACTAAACTGTCCATTTGCGCAATGCCACTTTTAGCGGAAAATAGGGTCTTTTGCAGCCGAGTTTTGGACCCCTTCCCGATGTCGTATTTGGCTTCGTGATGGCTCATTAGAAAGCCTGATGAGTATAATTTCATAAAATTCTTGTAGCTTCCTGATCCAGCTCCTGTAGCCTATTCAAGACGTCAGAAATCCGAAGTAGCGCAGTGCCAGGTGTAAAACAATGGTAGAAAGGTGAAAAAAGAGGGGTTTTTTTGACCTTTTGAGGGGTCAAACCAACTCCAAATCATCTGAAACTTGGTGAGAAAAGTGTCATAGGTGTGAGAAGTTCAAAAAAAATTATTTCTCTTTCTGAGGATTCTCAAAACTGAACCATAGCTTTACCCTTTTTTTTTCCTTCTTAAGTGCAACTCACCTGAACATGAATTTCCCCTCTTTTTTTGATATTTTGAAAGTGATGTGTCTTTTGGAAAAAATGTATATACCAAGTTTACCATGTTTCCGCTTGGCCACTTCTGATTTTTGCAAGTGCCATAACATAGGGTTGTTGGCCTCTTTGTCATTGTTTGGACTTTAACACCTCATTTTCTCAAGAGTGAACTTATTCTCAGAATGATTTTCTTCTTTGGCACTTTACCTTATGTTTTCTTTGCCTCGACCATTTTGAAGACCTTTGACTGTACCTTTGAAAGCTAGGGCTCCCTCATACTGATATTCTTTACCATCTCTCCCTTTGGTGCAGTGAAGTAGTGTTTTTTTGACAAACCCTAGAGGGTACCTTGGATATCCTTCGAATGCCTTCTATTGTTTATGAAGGAGGAATTATCATCTTCTTTTGACTTGTTCTATGTAAATTTTCAAACTCTTAGGTTTTAGGGCTATTAGAGAAGAGTAAGCCGTGTTGTCTTCTAAGTTCTCTATAACCCTTTTAGGTTCATTTATTATTTCTGAAAAATTTTCAATGTGTCCTTGGTTGTGTTGCTTTGCCTTTTGTCTTGGTGGTCTTTGTGAAGGTTATTTGCTTGGCAACATTGTTTTGTCAACCAATCCAAAAAACCCTGAATCTTATTTGAACATAGGCCTGCTGCCTTTTTCTTGTTGTAGATGTCTTCTTGTGATGATTTCACCTTATTACCTTACCTATTTTATGTTGATGACTATCTTGATCATTTTTGCAGAAATGTGAACTAGTGTTGTTGTCCCTTGCAGAATTTGAGCTTTGCCCAAGGAGGCCTTTCTTGAATGGCTTTTGATCAGTTTTGGAAAAGTTACTTGACCTTCTTCTTCTTTGAATGCAACCTCTTGACATAGGAAAAATAGAGACTTAGAACACCAAAACAACCCTATGACCTATGAAACCCTAGGTGACCTAATGGAAGGTTCCTTGGACTTGGCCTTTGACTGAAAAACTTGGCTTTGAGGTCATCAAGTGTAAAATATAGTTTCTAATAGACTAATTTATTGAAGATACAAAATCCAATGTACTTGATTTATCTAAAGAGCCTACAAAGACAATTTTGAGACCATCAATTCCTGAGGTATTCTAGAGATAAAAGAGAGTTGGTTGATTAGTGGCCCTGGGTAGTAGTGGAGGGGTTAGGTAAAACAAAACAGAGGATTGAGGCAAAAGCTGACAAAACATAGACAAAAAGAGTGACATGATCCCATGATAGGTCTTCTGGAATTGGTGAGTTGAGCTTGACATGATGGGATGATGAAATAGTGAAACATTTACCCTAAGGATAATGAAGGTAGTGAGATTTCTAGAACTCACAATCTTCATGAACTTAGTTTCTGTTGGGTATGTGTTATATTATTTCCATGACTAGGCCCACGCACTGTACGTTGCACTGGGCGCAGCAGGGAGGTCACAGGGGGGGCGGCAGCCCCCCGTGTCAGGGTCCGAGGCAGTGCCCCGGCGAAATTTTTTTTGGTATGCGATCCCACTCATATGCGGACCCACCCATGTTTTGTGCATGATTTTGCACATGGTTTTAGGGTACGATGGTTTTCGGCCCCTGGTATTTTTTAGATCTGGTCAAGGGAACTACGGTTATGTTCTAATCCAAGGTTAATGGATTGGGGTTTATGTATGCTTCGGCATGTATATATATGTGTTGTAACACTAAAAGGAATATAATGAAAAATCAAGTTGGTCGTCCCAATTTGGGATCCAGGGGAAAATCTCTGTGTTTATCTGTTTTATGTTTTATGCTCTCGCTATTGTTTATTTTCTGTTATAAGATTCGCGTGTAGATAATTTCTATTCAAGGTTAAAACCTACATTTGGTATCGTGGTGACCCTCGGCTTGAGAGACATGCCCTCCTGCCCGAGGTTTTTGTTTTTTGGGCTAAGAATTTTCACAATTCAGTGGGAGATTTGCGGGATCGACTCTTGCGGTGAAAGAAGATGGCGAGCGGAGGAAAGATATAGATCAAGAAATTTAATGGTCAGAGTTTTGAGTTGTGGAAGCTCAAGATGGAGGATCTGCTGGTGGATAAAGATCAGTGGATCGTGGTAGATCCAGGTACTAAACCAACGGCAATGTCAGATGAAGATTGGAAGAAAATGGATCAGAAGGCTAAGAGCAGAATACGGTTGTGTGTATCAGATTCAGTATTTTTGAATGTATCTGGGGAAGCTACGGCGAAGAATTTGTGGGAAAAACTTGGGACTTTGTACCAATCTAAGTCTCTGGTGAATAAGTTGTTCTTGCGGAAAAAGCTGTATAACCTGAGGATGAAGGATGGAGACTCGGTGACAGAGCATCTGAACGCCTTCAATACTGTGGTAAGTCAGCTGTCATCTGTTGATATTAAAATCTCATATGAAGATAAGTGCATCATTTTTTTGTACTCTCTACCAGACTCGTGGGACAGTCTGGTTATTGCAATAGGTATCAATACAACTACCTTGAATTTTGATGACATTGTCTCAGCCTTGCTGTTGGAGGAAATGAGACGGAGAAATATGGAGGGTCAGAATGGAGATGCCTTATCTGTACGAGGAAGGTCCTAGAACAGAAACAAGAATAAGGTTTCGAGTGGGAGATCTAAATCTAGAGGGAGATCTAAATCTCCTGGAAAGTTTGTAAAGGTGTGTTGGAAATGCGGAAAGGAAGGACACTACAAAAAAGAATGCGAATCTAAAGCTCCTGAGAAAGGAAAGGGATCTGATGAAGCTCCTTCTGCAGAGGCAAAAACCACCTCAGATGAAGGTGGGGATGTGTATTTGGCTTCTTCTTCAAATACACATGTAGATCATGATTCATGGTTGATTGACTCAGGTGCATCCTTTCACTTCACTCCCCATAGGGAGTGGTTCTGCGAGTATGAGAAATATGATGGTAGTGATGTCTTCCTAGGGGATGATAGGAAGGCCAGAATCATCGGACGTGGAAAGGTCAAGCTGAAGCTGCAAGGTGGAAGGATTAGAACACTTCCTGGTGTTCTGCATATTCCTGCATTGGCCAGAAATCTAATTTTTGTAAGCAAGATGGATGATGCAGGTGTAAAAACAGTGTTCGAGAAAGATGCCTGCAAGATGGTTCGGGGAGCACTGGTATTAATGCGGGGAGTTCGGACTGGAACTCTGTACAAGCTACAAGGTAGCACTATTATTGATGGGTGTAACAGTTATGTGGTTCCTGAAAATGGAGCGGAAAGCTTAGCTATCTCTGGAGAAAAGACCATGCTATGGCATCAAAGGCTTGGACATATTGGAGAGAAGGGCCTTCGGATACTACATAGAAATGGTATGGTAGAATGTATGTCTAATTGCTCTCTGGATTTCGATTTCTGTGAACATTGTGTATATGGGAAGCAGAATCGAGTGAGTTTTCCTTTTGGTGCTAAGAGGGCGAACAAGATATTAGAACTTGTGCACAGTGATGTGTTTGGACCTGTGTCAGTTCCATCACTGGGAAAGTCTGTGTACTATGTTTCATTCATAGATGACTTCTCAAGGAATACATGGATATATTTCTTGAGGAAGAAATCTAAAGTCTTTGACAGATTTAAAGAATTTAAGGCTACGGTGGAAAACTAGACAGAGAAGAAGATAAAGGCGCTGAGGACAGATAAGGGTGGGGAGTTCTGCAAGAAGGAATTTGAAGAGTTCTGTAAGAAGTGTGGTATAGCACGACAGAATACTACTCCATACACACCTCGGCAAAATGGAGTTACAGAAAGAATGAATAGAATGTTGATGGAAAAGGCAAGAAGCATGCTCAATGGTACTGGGTTAGGACAAGAATTATGTGCAGAGGCAGTGGAGACTGCATGTTACTTAGTTAACAGATCACCTTCATCAGCGTTGGAGGATAAGACTCCACATGAGGTATGGACTGGTAAGAAACCCTCTCTTTCACATCTAAGGGTATTTGGATGTGATGCATATGTACATGTTCCAAAGGAGAAAAGGATCAAGTTGGATAATAAATCTGAAAGGTGCATCTTTATTGGGTATAAGGATGGTTTAAAGGGTTACAAGCTTTGGAACCCAGAAACAAGGAAGGTTGTGTATAGTCGAGATGTGGTGTTTAGAGAGGTGAAAGATTTTGTTACACATGAAGTCCTACCAAAGGAACCTGAGAAGATAGAGTTTGAACTAAATGAGGATGAATCAGACTCTACAACAGAAGAAGACTCAGAAGAGGAAGAGCCACAAACTCCAGCTGTGAGAAGATCAGTTCCGGAAAGAAGGCAACCAGAAAGGTATAGTCCATTTTCTTTCTATTCAGGTTTGGCCTTAACTATAACTCATGATGATCCCAGAACTGTCAGGGAGGCAGTAAATTCAGAGGATGGAAAACTATGGAAGGAGGCCATGGTTGATGAAATGGCATCCTTGCATAAAAATGAGGCATGGGATTTGGTGGAGTTGCCCATCGGGAGAAAATGGGTGTTTAAGAAGAAGAAGAATGTAGAAAACAAGGTGGAGAAATACAAAGCTCAGTTGGTAGCAAAAGGTTATTCCCAGGTGCCGGGAATTGATTTTGGTGATATTTTTTCTCCTGTTGCCAAAGTTACTTCTATTAGATTACTTTTATCTGTTGTTGCTGCATTTGATTTTGAGATAGAACAGATGGATGTGAAGACAAAATTTCTTCACGGGGATCTAGAAGAGGAGATCTGCATGAAGAAACCTGAAGGCTTTATGGTGAAGGGTAAGAAAGAAATGGTGTGCAGATTGAAGAAGTCGTTGTATGGGTTAAAACAGTCACCAAGGATGTGGTATCAGAAATTTGATACCTATATACACGGACTTGGCTTCACTAGAAGCAAGGAGGATCACCGTGTTTATTTTCAATTAATTGGTGACCGTGTTATGTATTTGGTCTTGTATGTGGATGATATGTTGTTAATTGGAAATGACAAAGAAATTATCCAAGATTTGAAGACCCAACTGTTCTCCAAATTCGACATGAAGGATCTTGGTGCTGTAAACTATATTTTGGGCATGGAAATTAAGAGAGATCGGGCAAAGAGGAAGCTCTGGTTAAACCAGAGGAAGTATGTCGAGACTATATTGCAGAGGTTCAATATGCGGGATAGTAAACCGGTGAATGTTCCTATTCCTGTAGGTGTAAAGCTGTCTGTTGAACAGTGTCCCAAGACACAAGAAGAAGAGGAGTATATGTCCCGTGTTCCATATGCAAGTGCAGTGGGTAGCCTGATGTATGCAATGGTCTGTACTAGACCAGACATTGCACATGTAGTGGGAGTATTGAGTAGGTTTATGTCAAACCCAGGGAAGGAGCATTGGACAACAGTGAAGCGGGTTTTCAGATATTTGCGTGGCACTAGTGATTATGGCTTGTGCTACCAAGGAAGACCAGGATTAGAAAGAATGTTGGACATTCATGGTTTTGTTGATGCAGACTGGGCTTGAGATCTGGACCAAAGTGTGGAGTACTAAAAAGGTATGCTTTTGATCATTATTTTAGTGGCTTTTTAATAGAATTTGTGAACCTTTAACTATAACAAAACACATGAGAATTGATATACAAGACTTAGCCACTGATAATGGTTATTTTCTATACAGGAAAAGGAGAAAATGAGGGATTGCCATTCCAAAGGAAAGGACAAAGTTGAGATAACTGCTGTCCCTCTGGACGAGAACCGAACGCAAACAAAGATAAACAGATCAAAGCAAATCGGCTCGGAAAATAAGGAGAAGACACCAGCTCAGCGCAAAAGAAAAGACAGGATGAAGAGTTAACTGTTTGGCGAATCCCTCAGGATCTTCGATCCTGAGGGATCGCTGCTTTATTTACCTTGTCACTTGGACATCTCCGCCGTCGTCTTTATATAAAAATACAGCACTGTTAGCTTGAGAAAATATAGATAGAGATGTAGAGATGAAGGATACGCTTTTATGTAATTTCTGTAAAACATCAACTTTGATTATTAAGTTTCGTTGAGAACTGGTTCAATGTATTTTTGACCGATGCATTAATGAAAGTTTGGTGATTATTTCATCTCTGCGACTGGATTAACTTCAAGCGGTGTATCCTTGGAGGCTAAGGGCCCGGCCCCGAAGGACACTTGCTTCTGTACCATTACGGCTTTACTTCTGTGTGGTTTGTTTATCATTATTATTTGGTAATTCGGTATGTTTTATAAGTTCATATTACATGCTCTGTTAAAGATTGAATCATTGAAGTTTTTGCAGATATAATTGTGTGTTGACTCCGCATCAAGTTATTAATCCTTTCAAGAGTTCATTGCATGTTCTTACTGTTATGTTACAGAGCTGTTATATTAAACGTTCGTGTTGTGTGCGTTTCTAATTCATCAGTACTATTCCAGAATTCATTAATCGTTGTTGCTGTTCCTTTAGTGTGATTTGTGTGAATTTCCTTTGGAGTGAAGGAATGTTATTTGATTGCATAGAGAGTATTTGAGTTAATAGGTTACAACCCGCGGGACTTAGTTATTCAATTGCTGTTCCATTTTAGACTTGCTGTTCCATTCCAGAATTGCTGTTCAATCCTTTATTCGCTTTGCTGTTCCATTTACTTGCAGTTGTTGGTTTGGTGTGAGAGATGATCTAAGGCTGTAGTGAGTAGTGGCAGTCACTGTCTAGCTCCCAGGCTTGTGATCCATTCTCTAGTTTCCTTTCCATCAGTTTCCGAAGGGATGGGTTATCACTGCCGAACCCTTGACTGATAAGCTGTTGAGTTTTCTGAGTGCGTGATTTATTCTTTGAAGTAATTTAGTTACAAGCAAGCATCCGTTTACTCTTGTATTTCTTATGCACTGTACTACTAGCATTAATCTGACAAATGATAGCCTCGGATTGAGTCACTCTTTGTAATGACAAAACGCTCCTAGATTGACATATTAATGTGAGGTAATTAGAGGTGAAAGAGACCCTTTTTATAGCTCTACATTTTGGCGCCGTTGCCAGGGAAAGAGTGTAGCCATTTGTCTTTTTCAGAGTAGTGTACGAGCCTGCTAGGGAGGAGTTGGATCCTAAAAACGGAAGGTAAGAACCTACGTACGGAGCATGTAAAAGGCCTGCTCCACTATCCGCTTTCCTAACAGATTTGTTTTTTCTTTGTTTGAATAGAAGTTGGTAGTTCATTTTTTTGAGTGCATGACTAAGCAGAAAAGACCAGAAAAGAATATCAAACCCCCATCCAAGCCTGAAAAATCTAAGGGGCCGGTGAACCTTGGCCGAACGACCTTCATAGACGAAATCTATAAGAAAACAGAATCTCAGCCATCAGTAGGCCTCAAGAAAAACATTTCTAAACCGCCTAATAGTTCCCTTCAGGCCACAGGATCACCATCTGTAGCCTGCGCTGAGGTGCATAGTCAAACTGAAGAGCAGGAATTTCAAGAAATTGAAAATTCTACTCCTGAATTATTGCAGGAAGGGAACTCTAGCAACTTTTGTGAAGGAGAAGGAGAAACAGGGGAAACCAAGGAACCAAAATCCCCTATTGAGACAAATCAACCTTTAGATAGCCCAGATAAGGGGAGTGCTGCGAAAGTCATTGTTGAAGGAATCCAATCTCCTCGGACACCTGGTATTCCCATTATTCCAGATAAAGGAAGCGCTATTAAAAATATCCCTGTCAAAACCGTTCCCACTCAACCTAGGAATACCCTCCTAGATATCCCAGAAGGTTATTGGCATATATTCGATTCCATGGCTCAAAACCAACCAAACGCTCAAAACCAGCCAAATACTCAAACCTCTACATTACAATATCCTATAGTGGATTCTGCAGCAAATGCACCCATGAAAGCTATCCCTCTTCGGCATATCCCTACATTCCACGGACTCACATCAGAAGATCCGGATGCATTCTTATTCGAATTCGATGTGTTATGTAGGGGGTACGATTACACCACCGATCCCCAAAAATTGAAATTATTTCCCTCTACATTAAAAGGGGCTGCTTTAAGATGGTTTATGGGGCTATGTGGCGGGGTCATCAACAATTGGGATCAAATGAAAGAATCCTTCTTAAAGAAATACCAGGATTATTGTAGGTCTAGAGAATTAAAAGACGAAATATTTCAAATGACAGCCAGACCAAATGAAACATCAGAGGAGTATGTGGAACGTTTTCAGTATAATCTACAAAGATCTCCTTATGCATCGCTACCTTTACCTGATAATGTGTTAAAAACTGCATTAATGAGGGGCATGAAGGAACAATGGATTGAAACATTAAACATTATGGGCAAAGGGGATATTTATCAAGAGAATTTTACTGACATCCTTGACTTATGTATCGGGAGTTCGAGAGGCAGCACAAGAATAAAACCGACAGAATATGATCGGTTTGCAAGAGATAACAAAGTATCAGCAGAAGGAGTAACACGTGCAGAAATTGGAAATTTATTAGAAAATTTTAAAACTGATATTATGGGGACACTAACTACACAACTTGATATTGTGCAGGCTAAACAGAAGCAGCTGGAGGCAGATCAGAATTTGGCAATCTTCTGCCCCCGATGCAGAAAAAAACATAGCCACAAGGAGTGTCCATTGGATAAAGTCCAAACATGCGCCATCTGTACAAAAGATCACCTTACGGAGAGCTGCCCCTCACTTCCTGGATTGAAAGCGGTATATAAGGAAGCAGAAGAAGAACCAGAATCAGTGAATTCGATCAACCAGCACCGCCAGTGGCAGCCGAGACAACCTGGTATGTTTCCAGACCCAACCTCTTTCTTTCAAAACCCACAGTATAATGCTCAACAATATGGTATGTGGAAAAATCAATCTCAACCCCCATTTACAAACTGGTCACCACAATCGTTTCCTTCTTCAAATCCATGGCTGAATCAAACAAGCCAAACTATTTGGCCAAATTTCCCTTATACTCCACCATATTGGCAAAATGGCCCATACCCTTCACAGTGGAATCCCTCTACTTCACAAAGTTCACCCTGGCAGACAAGCTGGCAAAGACCGATGTACCACCCAGCTGGAACTATTCCGCTCCCTCAACCTACTCTGCCAGCCTTACAACAGAATCCCCAGTCTAACCTGAGACCGCAACTCCCAGCCCAACCCGATCCCAATCCAAATAACAGACAGGTCCAATCTATTCAAATCATAGAATCACCAGAAACAAGACCTGACTTGAGGGAGTGCAATGACCTTCAGTTAAGATCTGGACATATAATTGAAACTGAGGGAGATAAAACAGTTCATATTGAAGATCAGTTACCCAGAGAACATCAGTCACAACAAGAGGATGTAAATAAGCAACAAACTCATAATCAAGCAACCACATCCTCTCCTCCGTTCCCAGAACGATTAGCCATACTCGATCCATACAATATCCTGACTTTGACATTCTGGGAGAATTACAAAATCTGTACATAAAAATTCCATTCCTCCAAGCCATTCAAGACATGCCCATATACGCAAAAACTATAAAAGAATTGTGCATAAAGAAACCAAGGAGGAATATAACAAATAATCCAAGAGTCCAAGTAGTCGGTACTTTATCTGATCTATTGTCTGGAAGAGAAACACCCCTTAAATATGAAGACCCCGGGAACCCAATTATAACTGTTCAAATTTATGGTCAGACCCTATCTAATGCCTTAGTTGATCTAGGGGCTGCAATTAATATTTTAACGACCACAACTTCCCAAAAGCTCGGCATTACATCTGTAGAACCCACCTCCACTCTGTTGGAATTGGCTGATCGATCTGTGGTTAGACCAGAGGGTACTCTACATGATGTCATGGTCTCTGTAGAATCCTGGGAGTATCCAACCGATTTCCTGATAATTAATCCAAAACCCGACTTGATGGACATCCGCTAATTTTAGGTAGGCCTTGGCTTGCCACTGCCGATGCCTACATTGGCTGTCGGCAGGGAAATATGACCATAACCAGAGGACCGAATAGCAAAAATTTAGTTCTATATCCTCCAGCGCAGCCAAGTGTCACAATGATTAAAACTAATAAACACCCTGTATCATACCTTACTGATAACATCAGATCTCCATTAACTATACAAGAGGCACTCGATTTCAAAGATCAAACAGAAGACGATGCCATTAATAATTTCATTACTCAAAATGAACCTCGCACACAGTGTCACATGATAGAAGCAGCATTTGATAATGAATTGGAAGAAGATCCCCTGAAAGATATTCATGACCAAACGATACCTGTTACTTCTGTTGCAAATAGTAAAACTGTGGAAATTGCACCGGGGAAAAATTTAAACATCAATGCTAATCTCACACCTGAACAAGAAACAAAGCTCATCCATCTGTTAACAAAATATCAAGAAGCATTTGCATGGGACTACCCTGATATGAAAGGAATCGATCCCCAATTATGTACACACCACATTTATATAGAAAAAGATTCCAGACCTGTGCGTCAGCCGCAAAGGAGACTTAATCCCCATCTAAAAGATGTCGTAAAAACTGAACTTCAGAAGCTTTTAGATGTGAATTTTATCTACCCTATTTCTGATAGTAAATGGGTCTCTCCGCTTGTGGTGGTACCAAAAAAGAACCGGAAATGGAGAATTTGTGTGGATTATAGGGAACTAAACAAGGCAACACAGAAGGATCATTTTCCTCTTCCTTTCATAGATCAAGTATTGGATACTTTAGCAGGGAAGAAGTTCTTTTCTTTCCTGGATGGCTTTAGTGGATACAATCAGATTCAGATTGCCCCTGAAGACCAGGATAAAACTACTTTTACTTGTCCCTGGGGAACATTTGCCTATCGAGTTCTACCTTTTGACCTATGTAATGCTCCTGCCACATTTCAGAGGGCTATCCTTAGTATTTTTGCAGATTTAATCAATGATGGACTTGAAGTTTACATGGATGACTTTACACCATATGGAGATGATTTTGATCCAGCTCTAGACACCCTAGAAAAAGTCCTACAACGTTGCATTGTTACCAGGCTTTGCTTAAGCAACGAAAAATGTTTCTTGATGATGACTGAAGGACTTATCCTAGGACACTATGTCTCAGCAGCCGGCATTCAGGTAGACCCGGCCAAAATTCAAATACTTTTGCTTATTCCCACTCCTACTACTCAAACAGAGGTACGCAGTTTTCTTGGATTTTCAGGTTATTATAGACGATTTATAGAGCATTATTCACACATTGCTGCTCCTTTATATGCACTGACTGGTAACGTTGATTTCCTTTGGACAGACAAATGTGACCATGCTTTCGAGGATCTAAAGAAGCTTGTATCCACAGCCCCAGTCCTTCGAGGACCAAACTGGGACCTACCATTCCAGATATCATCTGATGCCTCAGATACAGCCATTGGTGCAGTCCTTGGGCGGGAAGAGGATAAAAAACCATATGCTATATATTACATCAGCAAAAATTTATCCCCTGCTGAATTGAATTACACTGTTACTGAAAAAGAATTTCTAGCTGTAATACATGCTGTCAATAAATTTAGACATTATATTACAGGCTACCCTGTTATCTTGTATACAGATCATTCTGCCATAAAATATTTAGCAAATAAGCCTGTCACAAATGCCAGAGTAACTCGATGGTTAATCTTATTGCAGGAATTCGACCTCACAATCAAGGACCGCCCTGGCAAAGAAAACCCTGTAGCCGATTTTCTTTCAAGAATACCAAAATCAAGCGATGCAGCAGCAGTGGAAGATCAATTTCCGGATGAGCACCTGTTTGATGTTGCCGTTCAAACACCCTGGTATGCTGATGTTGCCAACTACCTCGCAGTAGGTAAATTACCAAAACATTTAACTCCTAATGAGCGCAAGCAGATTATTCAGAAAAGTTCTCGATTTTCATGGATTGGAGGCTATTTGTTTCACACAGGAGCAGACATGCATATCAGGCGATGCGTTAGAGAGGATGAAATCTTCGACATCCTAAAAGCCTGTCACGATGGACCGTGTGGGGGGCACTTCGCTGAGCGTAGAACTGGACATAAAGTATTGCAGACAGGATATTACTGGCCTACGATCTTCAAAGATGCAAAGAAGTTTGTCCAAGCCTGTGACAGTTGCCAGCGAGCAGGACGACCTGGTCAAGCTGATGAGATGCCTCTGAAACCACGGTTAGTCATCGAACCATTCGAGCGGTGGGCTCTGGATTTCGTTGGACCCATCAACCCTTCATCAAATCAGAAAACATATATTTTGGTGGCAACAGAATATGTCACCAAATGGGTTGAGGTAGAAGCATTGCCAAGAGCCACAGAGGACTCTGTCATACAGTTCCTGTTCCATCTATTTGTTCGTTATGGCCTTCCCAGAGAAATAATTACAGATGGAGGACCACAATTTGTTGGGCATAAATTAGCTGCAACACTTAACAATTATCATGTCCAACATAAGATCACTACTCCATATCACCCACAGGCGAATGGGCAGGTAGAAAGTAGCAATAAGATAATAGAATCAATCCTAACGAAAACCATTGCGTCACATAGTCGTGATTGGGCTACCCGACTACCTGAAGCACTCTGGGCCTATAGAACCACATGGAGGAGCACCACCGGTTACTCACCTTATCAATTAGTGTTTGGAAAACAACCCATTTTTCCCATAGAATTCGAAATCCAAACATTACGGACAACACAGGAAGTTGGCCTAGATCTAAGCGAGGCACAAATCAATCGACTACAGCAGATCAATGAATTAGACGAAATTAGGCTCTCTGCACTACAAAATACAACATTGATTCAACAGCAGCGAGCTAAATGGCATGATGCGCTCATCAAGAACAAAGTCTTCCACGAGGGAGACTGGGCTCTGTTATACGATTCTCGGTTTCAGGACTTCCCTGGAAAACTTCAGACTCGATGGTTGGGACCATACGAAATCCAGAAGGTGCATGACAACGGAACCCTTACTCTAATCACCATTGACGGTTCTGGATATGCATTCAAAGTAAATGGCCACTGAGTCCGTCTCGATCGTAAACCACTCACTCGAGAATCCTTCTGCCAGCAGCTACGCCGAGACACTGATATGGAGATCTTAGGAGAGGAAGAGAAATCTTCCTCACCTGTAATTCATTAAGGGTTCATTTCTTTTTGCAATTTGTACATAAGTTCTTGTTTTTTTAGTGGTTCTTGTACATAAGTTTGAATTAAATATTTTCTTGTCATTTTTGCTGTTCCTTTTCTTTCATAAAGTTTGATTTTTGCTCTTCTAAAGATAGCATATGCGTGTTTTTGTATGATGTTGGTTTCGCTTGTTTTGCTGTTCCTTTTCTAAAGGAACAGCATTCGGGATCTCTGATGTTCCTTTTTCAAAGGAACGGCATTGTTGCATTTTCCGCTGTTCCTTTTGGTTACCACTGTTCTTTTTCTTCAAAGAAACAGCGTTCTTTTATTGTTGTTGTTCTTTTTTTCAAAGGAATGAAATTTTGAGTGTTTTTATAGTATTTTTATTTTTGCTGTTCCTTTTTTCAAAGGAACGGCATTTTCATTTTTGCTGTTTTTATCATCTGTTGTTGTTTCTTTTTCAAAGGAACACCACTCGCATACTTCTGCTCTCCTTGTGAAACAGCTTATTCTTTTGCTGATCTAAATTGAGAATTCTTCTTGCCCGTCTTCTTTCTAGTCTTTAAGATACAGCTATGTATTTGTGCAATGAAATATAAAATCACAACATACCGAAATCTGCAAACCATAAATCGCTATATCTATAAGGCTCTGCATTAGTAAGAGGACAAATGGAAGGACATACTTATTTCTTACCTTTTGTTGACATGGTTTTACTAATTTTGCCCTGATTGGTTATCTTTATCATGCTGATTCCCTTAAAAAAAAATTTATTAGTACTTGGGAATAAGAGCAAAGAGTTTATATCTTCCTATTGAGATAATAAGACTTCTTCCACCATTCCTACTCTTAAGGAGTGTTGAGCCACCCTTTGTGTATAAGGAAAAGTATTCTATGAAAAAGAAAAAATATGTGAACATGATATGTCAAGTGTCAAATGCAGGATAGGGGGTCTCATCGAGAGCCAGCCTACCATGATCATGAGGATGGCAGTGAAGTGGCATTCCCATTCTGGCCACCACACCAGGGATATGGTCCAAAAGGTATATCAAACAAACAAACCTTGGAACAGGAGGTCTCATTATGAGCCGGCCTGCCCACGTTTCGCTCCTTCCTCGTGAATGGCATTATGGTTAACTGGTCACCAAGCCAGCATAATGGTCTACATTTTGACATAACAACATTCCTAAGTATACACAAAGGATTATGGTTCCGAGGGTAAAAAAAAAACAACTCTGCCAAGGTTATGGACACCTGTTGGCAGCAGAGTACTGTTAATGGTATTGAAGTCACCTTGCTTACACCAATGGGTAAAGATACTAATATTCTTTTGTTTCTCATCTCCTAGGAACTAATCATATGTCATTTCCCGATTTATACATCGCATGAATATTTATCATTACCAATCATGGCAATGGAAGTGACCATGACCACTTGAGATTGACAAGTACGATACATGCCCTATCCATCAGCCTCAAATCATAACACAGCAGCCTCTTATATCATACGCGATCAATTCTCCGCCTCGATTTCGGTAATTCGTTGTCCTTTTTAACATGGAATAATTCCATATGCTGTTCCTTTCTGACTTGATTGCAGACCGGGTGCCGCTCCTTTATTTGCCGGCTGGGACAGCCTATCACATTGCGGGGGGGGAGGTTAACCTCATCATTCCCTGAATTACGTGTCAACTTACCATTCGGGAAAGCTAGTATACGACGGTTTGGCATGGTTTAACGGCATGGCATTTCTATTTTTGTCACAAGTTGCTTTCTGTTGCACTGTTGCATACTCTGTGTTTTTTTCGAAACCTTGTGATTTTCACCCTCTCTGTGTTTCAAACAGAAAACGTAGTTGCCGTTCCATTTAGAATCTACAGTGAAACTATGGGAGGAAGGGCAATTCGAAGCGAGCCTCAACAGTTGACGATCTCCGCTACTGCCCGGGATATCCTGGAAAGAGCAGGATGGTTGAATTATTTCAATCGCCTACAGGAGTCCAATGAAACAGTAGCGATGGAATTTTTGCAGAATTTACAAGATGACCACTCCACAGTAAGAGGGAAGCGGATAGCGGTCACTGATGCCATAATTGTAGAAGTTTCAGGACTACCAGCCACCGGACCGGTATGGACATTAAAAAAGGAACGATTACAGAAGGTCATGGAACTGTTCCAGGATGAAGGCCAGAATCTGACAATTAAGGGGAAGGGTATTCTGCCAGCAACCCTAGGAGAACCCTGGACGGAGCTAGCAAGAGCAGTGCAGAGTTACATTACCTGCGAAGGAAGGAAAGACGTGGTAAGACCACGACATCTTAAACTTTTAGCTGTTTTAAAGCAGAGATGCTCTGTAAATTTACCTGCACTTCTGAACTCCTTACTGCATGATGCTGCACAAAGTATAAAAAAGGCACAGCACATAGAGTCAGTCGTTAGTCACCATGGGTTGATACGACTAGTGGTTAGTTATGGTCTCACCCAGCAGCAGAGCAGCTGGGAAGAACTGATTGCACTAATTGAGGGGGGATTGACAGAGCCATCCCCAAAACGCAGACATTCTATAAGCACACCAGAGTGTCCGGCAAAATGCAGAGAACATGTTGCTAGTACATCAGAACAACCAGAGATACATCAAGAATCGGCAAAGCGCAAGCATGCCATTGACTCACCCGAGAAACCAGAGGAACCCAGAAAATCAGCTCGGTTAGCTCAGATGAGAGGAAGCATAGATAGGCCCAGACAATCAGCCCGGTTGGCTCGGATAAGAGGAAGGATGGAAAAGCTTCAGGGAAGCACCAGCCAACCAGTGATAATTGAAGATGAGCAACCCGAAGAAGAAGAAGCCGAGCCTTCGGGAACAGAAATAGAAGCAGAAACTGAACAGGAGGAAGAAATGGGACAGCAGGAAGATAGCCCATTACAAGACCTACTGGGAGATGATGACTTGGCCGCAGTCCTAGCCAATATGAGTAAGTATGGTCAACCTTCTAGTTCAGAGGACCCCCACGATAAACCCCAAGAAGAAAACATGCCTGTTCATGATGAAGAGGAGGAAAATATTGAACGGGAACAATCTGTTCCCAGGTCACAAGAGGAAATTCTAGAGGAAGTAGGAGCAGAGACAGAACCAGTTGAGGTTCCTACCCCAGAACAGCCAGAGCAGAGCAGTGAAGAAGAACCCCAAGAGGAAGATTTAGCAACTAGTCATGATCCAGTCCGTAGCAGACAGACTGCTGTTCCTTCGAATGAAACATTGGAAATTAAGAAGTTGCGGAGGGAACGGAATAAATTTTTGAATACGATAACCCAGCTCAGACAACAAATTAGGATTCTGAAAAAGAACCAGAAGGTAAGAAAGACCGGAGGGAGGAAAAAGAAGGCCAACAAGCGGCCTGCTGTTCAAAACCCTACTGAGAATCTAGCTGCCGTTCCAAATGATGCTGAGGAACATACGGGTGTTCGCGTTAAAACATAAAAGGATGATATAAGGATCAGTGACAAGCAAATTCAGACAGAGGCACCACCCTCAGGGGTAATAAGGGTTCTGAACTCCAAACAGCATAATAAGAAAGTTCAGGTAAAGCTCCCGGCCTCCACTGACCTATGGAAAAAAGATCCGAAAACGAAAACCTTGCATAAGATGGTGAAGCAAGCCCAACAAGAAGCCGAACAGCTTAGAGAGCAAACGGTTCCCCGAGAAAAATATGAAGAGTTACAGCAGCAATTAAGGGACGTCAGTCAATCCAAAAGCCAGGCCTTTGAAGGTTGGAAAAAGGAACAAGAGGATGTTGCACAGGTAACCAGTAGACTAAATACTGTTATCAAACGGATGAATGACTTGTGTTCTTTATACAATGATGTTTTAGCATGTAGGGCTCCTGCTAAAAACTATGCTCTGTTTTTATTAGAACGGTATTTACAATTAAAAATCAAAGCTGTTAAAGCAGGCACCCCTATACAAATTAACACCGTCAATGACTTTATAGACTGCTGTAAACATTATGGAATGAAAGTCCAGAGGTTGTTGTGTGAACTTTATTTGCACGACCTTGTGTTAAGTCAGGAGACTAAATTAAACCCTGGCCCTTTCATTGGAGACATCCAATTCCAAGCATTCATTTCATTCGGGGTTAATCAGATTAAGTGGCTCAAAGCCTATGATACTTTCCAGAGTCAGGAAAATGGTCTAGATTTACGGGTTAGGGCTGAGCCTAGGAACCCAGTACAGTTGTGGAAAGCTCATAGAAATCTTATAAGGGCTCCTGGTGCCATTGAAACAGTAGGACCCATGCATGAGGCACTCATTCGAGAGAGTTTAGAGTATTTTCTTTCCATCAAAGACTTGGCCATTAATGCAGCCAAATTTCGATACCGAATCTCTGATCCAAACATCCAGCTCAGGGAACCATTTAAGTATGAGAACTTTGAGTTAGCTGCCGACCGTTTGAACCTCTATGGCGAGAGCATTCTGAAAGCAGGGTCATCCTGGTTAGGATATAGATTTCACACTCCAATTATTTGGCACCCTGCACCCGGATACCAGGCCCTGTATGATATGCCTGAGGGGCAAACAGGTCAATTCTTTGACTATCTAATCACTCAACATGGTTGTAGGCCTCCGCATGAGACTCCTTCTCCAGCATATTCTCTCACTGCATTGCATGTCAACTACAATGTTTTCATGAGGACATGAAACAAGGTAAGCAGGGGGGTGTGTGGAGTACTAAAAATGTATGCTTTTGATCATTATTTCAGTGGCTTTTTAATAGAATTTGTGAACCTTTTTGTGTCATGAATTTGGAAAGTAATAAGGAACTATAACAAAACACATGAGAATTGATATGCAAGACTTAGCCATTGATAATGGTTCTTTTCTATACAGGAAAAGGAGAAAACGAGGGATTGCCGTTCCAAAGGAAAGGACAAAGTTGAGATAACTGCTGTCCCTCTGGACGAGAACCGAATGCAAACAAAGATAAACAGATCAAAGCAAATTGGCTCGGAAAAGAAGGAGAAGACACCAGCTCAGCGCAAAAGAAAAGACAGGATGAAGAGTTAACTGTTTGGCGAATCCCTCAGGATCTTCGATCCTGAGGGATCGCTGCTTTATTTACCTTGTCACTTGGACATCTCCGCCGTCGTCTTTATATAAAGAGACAGCATTGTTAGCTTAGATATGGAGAAATAGAGATGAAGGATACACTTTTATGTAATTTCTGTAAAACATCAGCTTTGATTATTAAGTTTCGTTGAGAATTGGTTCAATGTATTTGTGACCAATGCATTAATGAAATTTTGGTGATTATTTCATCTCTGCGACTGGATTAACTTCAAGCGGTGTATCCTTGGAGGCTAAGGGCCCGGCCCCGAAGGACACTTGCTTCTGTACCATTACGACTTTACTTCTGTGTGGTTTGTTTATCATTGTATTTGGTAATTTGGTATGTTTTATAAGTTCATATTACATGCTCTGTTAAAGATTGAATCATTGAAGTTTTTGCAGATAAAATCGTGTGTTGACTCCGCATCAAGTTATTAATCTTTTCAAGAGTTCATTGCATGTTCTTACTGTTATGTTACAGAGCTGTTATATTAAACATTCGTGTTGTGTGCGTTTCTAATTCATCAGTACTATTCCATAATTCATTAATCGTTGTTGCTGCTCCTTTAGTGTGATTTGTGTGAATTGCCTTTGGAGTGAAGGAATGTTATTTGATTGCATATAGAGTATTTGAGTTAATAGGTTACAACCCGCGGGACTTAGTTATTTTAATTGCTGTTCCATTTTAGACTTGCTGTTCTATTCCAGAATTGCTGTTCAATCCTTTATTCGCATTGCTGTTCCATTTACTTGCAGTTGTTGGTTTGGTGTGAGAGATGATCTAAGGCTGTAGTGAGCATTGGCAGTCACTGTCTAGCTCCCAGGCTCGTGATCCATGCTCTAGTTTCCTTTCCATCAGTTTCCGAAGGGATGGGTTATCACTGCCGAACCCTTGACTGATAAGCTGTTGAGTTTTCTGAGTGCGTGATTTATTCTTTGAAGTAATTTAGTTACAATCAAGCATCCGTTTAATCTTGTATTTCTTATGCACTGTACTACTAGCAT